>JARACY010004116.1:0-28704 GCA_029255725.1 Scrobipalpa atriplicella | reverse complement strand
CAATCTGAGGCCTCGATAATTCCTCCTCAAACGTGACTCCACTCTCACTCTCCCGTAATGCGAGTAATTACCTGTATTACCGGTCGAACCGTAAAGGTGCTAACTCCACCTTACGCCTTTCAAGGAATCCATAGCCCAAACGCATTTAATTATTATTAAGTGCACAAAATTGCACAATATAATTTTGCAAAATTTTGTTACTTCATCTTCCTCATGTAATCGCAGAGGTTGTATCGCATTAAGAGAGTAACACAACAACACATCGTGTGAACAGCGCGCTTGAACTTTACGGTGGATCTTTTTGCAAAATTATTGTCATCGTTATTTATTGAGCCTGTAATTGTCATAAGTATATTCATATGGAAGCGCGGGCGCATGAAACGATCCGCTGTTATGCCGGTCGCAAAATATTGCCGAGGGTTGCCAAGTACATTTATTTAAAAAAAATTAATGAAAAATGTACTCAAATTATAGGTCACACTTTTGGGTATTCGAAATCAATCTGAAAATTAACTATATAGTTTGGATTGAATGGGGTTTTAAACATTTTTCTTATTGGGTTTTAAAAGTTAATAAAATCCACTAAAAGAGCTGATTTTTGACCGAAATGAGTAAATTTTTTGTAAATCGTCCAAAAATATGTATAAATCTGAGCTTATTTCAAATTATTTGACGAAGGCTTTACATGTGGCAACTCCGGAGTGCCGCCGAAGCGAACCGATTTAATTGCCGCCATTAATCCGTGGACAGGACCGTTTCCTCTGCCAACCGGCTATTTAAAGCAGGCTTCGTCCTTTTTATTGCAATTTTTGCTTCGTCCATTTTTAAATTACCGTACAGTTATTACAGGGGCGCTCGCTCGCAGTGATCGCTCATTCGAGAGCCGCGTCTAATCGCTACCAGACTACTGACACAGATTGCTACCTACTGCCACTGATATGTCCATCGCAAATCATATTTAAAGATTATTTTTTAACGTCCATTCTTGATTAGGACCGATAAAAATACTAATGTATCAGCTGCTCTTCTTAACGTACAAGATGGGCTGATTTTCAGTGTAATGAAATTAGTGAGATGGCGTATACTCCGTTTTTTTAACGTTGCGTTATCGATACCAACTTGTTTTGTGTTGCGGCCCATAAACAGCTATTTCCTTGCAATTTAGCAGAGGTTCAAATTTCGGAACCGCAGACAATATCCTTTTTACAAATATATGTTTTGCGGTTGACTTTCTTTAACATTGTAAAGAAAAAGTAGTTTATGGACCGCAAAACAAGTTTGTTTCGATAACTCAACGTTAAAAATACGGAGTATAGCAATCTGTTGCAACAGCCTCTAAAATTTCTCTATATTATGTTACTGTAGTGTAGTAACTGGGTCATTCTTTGAGAGGTCGAAATTTGCGGTCACACGCTTAATACTCTAATGATATAAAACGCACAGCTTAAAACTCTTTTTTATATGTTTGTTTGTTTAATTGACTACCTAGAATTCCTAATTTCAACATAATATTACAAAATACGTTAAACAAAACCTTAGTTAGAAACCTGAAATCGGGGTCAAAACTAGCGTTCTTCGCGTGTCACACTCTGCTCTTCCGAAATTGAAAAGCTTATAGCAATTTATTTACCTGGACTATGTCGTATTTTTTACCCATGAAAATGATCCTCGAAAACCACAGATTTATTTAAAATAATAAACTACACACATATTTAAACACCAACATTCACAAAACAAGCACTTTGTGTCGGTCACACGTTTTCGAGACTTCTGAGCGCGCGGTTTGAAACTACTCTTACGCCTCAACGAAGCTAACTATGACCAGGAAAACACTCCCGCCATTTGCCAGTCCTGACATGGCATCTGAGGAAAGAGGACTGGTGACTCATCGCAGTTCCCGAAAAAAAATAGAAGGTGCTTAATTTTCGAGAACAACATTTTTCTACCTACGCAGATCACTCAAGTGGACATGTGTAATGTATGATAGAGTAACACTTTGAATCTGTTATTACTATTATTAACTCGTAAATATAACCGAGATTTTAGATTAATTAAAAAAAAAGGAATATAATGCATAGTTTAGAGAGAAATTGCGAAAATACCCTAAATTAGGTCACATGGGTGGCGTGATTTGGGTGGCATTTTGTCCATCAAAGTGACATTTCACACCACTCAAGTGACTATCTTATTACTTAAACAAAATTCATATGAATACCACGTTCTTATTGTAAAGTAATTAATGTAAAACATTATTTATGAAGCGTATAGTGATAATCTTGTATAATAGCTCGTTTATTATGACTTTTCGTTTTAAGGAGAACATTTTTGTCTTGGCAGACAGCTGACTGATGATCCTTCGCCCCGGAACTTTTTCCTCGGCGGAAATCTCCTTCGGACATACTCAGGCTCCCTGGAGAGGCAATCCACACGGCCTGCAACTACAGGCCGGTCCCTGGGTTCTTCTTTAGCAACCCTCCGCGGTCAAGCCCACCGGGTGAGACCCCATGGGGGAGGCCCGGTGAACGACCAGCGAGCAGGTGGAGGAGCAGGTGGTTGTCTTCTGTAGGGATCGAATATCTGGGTAGGCGTCTAGTTGTCTTGCCTCTCTGCAGGGCCTGAGGTTCCGCGTCCGGGGGGTGTGCGTGATATGGGGCTATGTTCTTCAGGTGTTCGAATGAGGATTCCTCAGCTCTCTGGAACATCCCCTTGGCAAGTCGTGCAATGAACTGGTCGATGTTCTCCCACTCGAGATCTCGGTGAAGCACATCGTTTCTCATATATATTGGAGCCTTTATTGCCGATCGGACAGTTAAGTTTTCCTGGGCTCTGATATTCTTTCTCAACGAGTTGCACGAGAGAGCGTACAAAGCGGGCGCCGCGTACGTCAGCCTTGCGCGTAAGTACGTTTTGTAGATGTTGAGCATGGTTTTCAGTTTGCTATCTTGCCGCAGTTTGGCTTGGGCTGCCTTGACTTGTCCCACCACGTTCTTGTTTGTTCATGGTGAAGTTCCTGTCTATGGTTATACCGAGATGTTTGACAGAGCTTTTGAACTCCTGTCCATGGAGGCGAAGTGGGAGTGGTAAGTGGCATCTACCTGTGATTAGAGCCTGTGTCTTGGCAACGTTTGCTTTCAGGCGCCAATGGCTCAACCAGTCTGGGAGCGCGTCGACCGTCGGCTGCATTTTTTTGGCTGCATGCTGTGGTTTGTAGGACGTTGAGATGAAGGCCGCATCGTCAGCGAATAGAGCCAATTGAACGTCACCCACTCTGGGTACGTCGTCCGTGTAGATGGAATAACACGCCGGGGAGAGACAGCCAGCTCCCTTGAGGGACTCCCGCTTCGATGGGGTGTTAAGTGGATCTGGCACCTTCGACGGCCACGTGGAAGTTTCTGCCTCTGAGGAATGACTCGATGGTCTTGACGATCCTTCTGGGTGTTGAGGTTTTCGACAGTTTGTAGACGAGCCCGTCGTGCCACACCCTGTCGAACGCCTTTTCCATGTAAATTATTACGATAACCGAGTATTCCATCTTGTTCATCCTCGTAGCCATGTCATGGTTCACTCTAGCAGGTTAGAGTTCTTGCCTGGCTTCGGAAGCACAATGATTTTTGCGCTTTTCCATGGTGTGTGGAAGTGACCAGTTCTGAGGATCCTGTTGAAGACTTGGATGATTGCTTAAACGGTCTTCTTGGTTAGATTTCCCCCAACTCATGTTTGATTCAGTTGGTGAGGTGGTTGAGATGGTTCTTTAATGGAGGGAATCTGGCCTGTTGCCAGAACTTTCTGGTGTGCTTCTTTTCCTCTAGCAGGTCTCGCAAGTGTTGTGGGAGTAGTTGCATTTTGTTCTTGGCTTGTACCATTCTTGAGCTTTCTCCAACCGCCATTTCGTGGTGATTTTAGTGGTAGCTTGGTTGATTTCTCCAGGGGTCGATACGGGATGGTCCTGTTGGATGGTTTCCAATTAACGATAATAATTGCCGAAATTGCGACTATGCCCTGAAGGGATTTTCCGTTTACTTATTATAACCTAAAAGATTTCAGGATAAGATTTGCAGTTCGCATTTAAGTTTTTGAAGTAAACAAACTGTTATAATATCATTAAAAGTAATCAAAAAGGATATTAAACTCATGCTGATGGTGGTAATCTTTCACTTTTTCCTCAAAATAATAACAAGGTCACTCGAGTGGCACAATATGTCACGTTTGGTGGCATCGAAAATTTCAAAAATTAATTCTGTTGAAACCTGTGGTTAGATATGAGTATTTTTTTGTAATTAAACTTCTATTGATCTCTTGATTATTCTCCAATATAAAAAAATGTCAAAAACGCACAAAAAAAATTCGCCACTAAAGTGACCCGAAGAATCATTTCTGAAGAACGACCCAACTAGACTTTTTACGCTGCTCTGCCTACCCCGTCGAAAGATAATTCTTGTCATTTTTGAACGATTGTATTTTATAGTAACGTATATAAAACAATAACATTCATGTTCAAAATATTTCTTTTGTATTATGTCTTTATTACATCGTATCCTAGTACGAACCGCCTCTGAACTACCTAGCCACACTTTGTCCAATATTCAGGATGAGAATGTCATTGTTCTTTGACATATGGATTCATATAATAAGACATACGTCAAAATATTTAAAGTTCGTATTTTTACTGTCCAATGATATTTAAATAATTTAAAGCGTACGAATGCGACGACTGTTTAAAAACACTTTGTTAACTAGTATACGATTAAAATCAAACACAAAAAATGCTAATCAAAGGGCGAGTGTGTTGTAAAGTAGCACTTTCCATATCTGTATGCAGACAGGGCAGGGCCGCCGCCAGTGAGTTAGGCAGGAAGCAGATGTAAGCTTAAAAAATCTTTTTAACTTAGCAGTATTTGTGTTTCTTCAGAAAAAGAAAATCAACGTAAGTACTTGCTTGATACTGTAAAAGACGATAATATGATAGGACAAATAAATAGGACACAATGGTAGCAATTCGTTGTTGCAAGAAACACGAATTAACTAATATAAGTCTACACCTGTCATTTTCTATTATCATGAGAGAACAGAAAGGACAGCAATAATTTTAGACAAGATTTAGTCGTGCCCTCAACGAATCGATAGCAATATCTAACGATTGTGTATGTACCGTGACCGGGCTTGGTGAAGTGTATTTAAAATGTAAAAAGTAGAGAGCATTTGAAGAAAATTGACATGCACAGGTAGGATTTACAAAATGAGTTACATAAATAGTTAGATTGGAATCTCAACCCTGCATATACCAGTATACGACTATTGTTTTAAATCTAAGTTGAACTGTACTTATCATTTTAGTAGGTACAATAAATGATATAATAATAAACGTTTTTACCTCTTAGCCCCGAATCCATCCCTGCTTGGCTAGCGGTGAACGAGCGGTGCGTGTGCATCCACGCCGCGTCGCACGCGCCTAATAATTACTTGCAAAGGTCGCGCGCGCACATTGCGCCGCCGCCGCCGCCTGCGACTTGCGCCCGCGCACCGCACCGCCCCAGGCTCCTCGTCACTGTCAACGCATGAATTCTAATAAAGACAAGAAACGTTTCAGCTTAAATTCGTAATGAGAATAAAATCTTATTGACTGACGCGGCCCTGGCGGTTTCAGCTTCTGTTGTTTATACGGGACAGATTACGAATTATGGCATTTTTTAACACTTTTTTAACTACAAGACAAAGAACAGCTGTTTTTTGTATTTTGTTTATGTTTTGTATTGGCAAAAATGATCTGTCAAGATAATTTCTGATGGACAAAATTTGTCTACCTAGTTATCTATTTTCTATTTATAATGTGAAAAAAAATAGACTCCAATCACTATAAGTATGAAATTAATCCAATCTACAATGTTTTATAACGTAAAACAGAATGACATTTTATATTACAAGATAGGCAAGCAGTACCTACCAAACAACTTAATTTAATTAAAGTGGAAAATAGAATAAGTGTATTTTTTTTTTCATTTTGTCCAAGGAGCCGTTGTTTGGTCATTAATAATCAATCCACTGTACATTTTTATTTCTTGGACACGATTAATGATGATGGATTACAAACCTCTCACATGTCAGTGTATCAGATGTTACCGTTTTAATGCTTTTTCCATTATATAATTTGTTAACGTAGGTGGTAACTTATTTATAACTAGGTAAAGATGTTCAAGTAATATTTTTGATAAGTAGTTCGTTATTGTAAGTCTTAGTATTCCAATTATCATTAGGATAGAATATAACAAAACAAAAATTTGACTCAATCTCACGTTATTATTATTTTGTAAAATTATGGTGTGGATAACCGTAGTACTGTTACTGAAAAAAAGTTAAATGTTTCATCTTGTTTATGAATCCCAAAACATGGTAAGTAACAATAAGTAACGAACGAAGTTGATTATAACTGTTTCTAAAATCATCATAATCAACTTTGAAGTCTAAATTTACTTCAGAAAAATATATAGACAAAATGTTTTTGTGTCTATCTGTACCAGCGATCATTATTTCCCAAGTAACAAAAAGTAGTCGAATAAGAGGCCATAGAACGTAACAGCACACACCATTTCTGGTCCAACAAGACCCCGATACAAGCTCCGTTTGTTCGAGGGTGGCGCAGTTATAGCTCAATTCAGCGTAATAACAATTTAATAGCAGCGTTACACATGACAAATAAGTCCAATAATGCTTATGTAAGAGTGTCTCAAAACTCCAAATGGTCCTTTTTCGGTCACCATTGGACCGTTTATTGTACTTGTTCAACTAATACAAGCGTTTTCGGTGCCTTAATTGCACATCATTCATTCACCATTCATTCTTTTCATGTGAAAAAGTGCCGTGTAGTTAAAATTATTAAATTAATTTAACAAATTAATACAAGGATCTTGAAGTGAGTAAGATTTCATTTTGTTATTATAATATACGTATAACAGGATAGAAATGATGTGCGGTCGCAGTTTTATTGATATACTGGGGTCATGTTTACCACAAGTTTTAAGTGCCCCCCTCGAATTATTGATCTTTCGCTAAAATATTTATCAATTTATCTGGATTTACGATTCCAAGAGCCGTTATAGGCCTCTCATCACTGTCACTGTCATCTTAGATTTGGAATGAAATTGGGGTTCCGCAAGACAAATACTACACCATGATTTGATTTGGCTATGATTCTGAACAGAAATGGTTTAAAGACAACAATAGAAGTTTAGAATATTGAGTTTAGTCTGTGGTTTAGTCAACATCTTGGTTTTTTTCCAGTGGAATATTACGAAAAATGGTCGTCATTATGGAAATTCACTTTCTTACAAAATGGTGGAATTTAGCTCTAAAAGTGAGATTAAAAATCTCCTTTTGGACTTAATGATCCTGTATAAGCAATACTAATTACTTTTACAGGCCAATTTAATATTATAAACGAGATAGATACTCTCTTACAGTACTAACATGTGTTATAAGAGGAACTAATAACGTCATTATATCCTAATTTGGCTCTTAAACAGTGTCGGACATTTATATACATCTGAAGACGATTATAGTATAGATTAATCAAATAAGCAGAACCTGAAACGCGGTTATAGTACAAAATCACTCTATAGTAGTCCTGTTGTGACCACTAATGTACTAAAACTATAGCAAAGATCAGAATCTCCATAATACCACAATATAACCCCATAGTTGAGTTTTCAACACTGCTAAAACGAAATGACAATAACGGTTTGTTTTGGAGCCATTAGAACACAAATAAGACGAATAGAAGCATCGGTGAACAGTTTTATAGAGCAATATTGCTCTTTATTAGCTGTCCTAGAACTTACTATAGCTACACTCTATAACGGTGGTATAAAATGGCGTTGTAAACGTTTATGACGCTTTTTTATAGTTCTTTTTGGTCAAATATGCTTATAGAGTGTATATGTACTTTCTAACGCTTTTATAGTACACGATGTCACCGCAAACACCTTAATAACTTGATTATAGAGCTTTTTAGAGCAAAAAGCTAAAATTATTCGACTACTTTGCTGCTTGGGTTTATTCAACATTAAATGGTTTTGAAACCAATGAAAGTTAATTAGTCCTATGAACTCGCCGCAAACACATATTATTTTCTCTACATGTCACAATAGCAATAATCGTAAAAAGTTTTTAATGAGTAATCAAAAGATAACTTAGTAATTAATGCTAAAAGCTAGACCGAACCTATATTCCAGATTCCTCTCAGACAGAATCAACTATACTTCTCTCATATAGCAATTGGAAGTAATATAATATTGGATACCGCTACCCGCGATAAAGATATTTCATACGGTTTATGGGCGTAATCACGATATTAATGCTACTAGCGAGACCATCGCATCGTTTTGTATTGCGAACATTACCCGCAATTATTACAAATACTAAGCCCGATAATAGAGACTTCACCATTTTAAACGACTTTAGCTCGGAACTCAGGTATAAGTGTCGATAGAATCTACAGATGTTTAACAGAAAGAAGAAAACTAGTAAACGACTAGTGGATGCAAATGACAGGACGTCTTACTATATAAGACAAGATGTTATCTGGCGACAACTTTGTCAGCGCTAATCTGCAGTTGTCGTGCAGTGCGGCGCGGAGTCGATCGCGATCAGCTCACCTCGAAATAATAAAGATGTTGGTCGATAAACGGCGCAGTCTGATGCTCGTCCGGTTAATTATTAAAGCCAATCGCAATTACGTGTCCGCTCCGACGGCATGTGGTAGCCCAACAAAGCCACAATTACTTACCGGCCGTGAATTTCATCTGTTATGATGGTGCGATGCCGTGTCGTTGCTCGTGAGTGGGTGCATGATCATCCATTTTGCACCAGGGCCATTCCGAGTTTAAATCAAGTTAAATCGGTGCCGGTCGGTTAAATTTCATTATCGCATGCCCAAAAACAAAGCTGTCGGCTGTCATCGATACGTTAAATATTGAAAACAAAGGGCAGGGCATACCTACCTAGTAATAAAAATAGCTCGAAGACTTAAGTAGTGTTATTGGATAGCAATGCAAGCTTAATCGTTGTAAAGTTTAGAAGAAAGAATATTTTAATTAAAAACATCTTGAGACAACATTTCATATAGAGCCCCCTGTAAGCGTAGCAAAAGCAAGTGGTCAAACTAGTCGCGACATCTGCCATATCTAGCGAATAAAAAATATGATATTTCTTTCTTTATTAGCGTATGATAAGTGGGTTTGGACCGTTAATGCAGGCTGGTGAGCCGATTGCTGTACCCACCCGCCAGACCGCCACTGGTCAGATTACCGCCGATATATCTGGCTGCCCATTTCGCTGGGGGCCAACCCGCGGCTAAATTACAAGCTATAGGTAAATAATCTGAGCTCGACTTAGCAACGGTACAAATCAGAGTGTTTGACGTTTCATTCCCTGTAATTACAGCGCTAGGATGCACAATGTATGATAGAGTCGGTTTGTGCCTGCGAGTACAGGACTTGACCTTATTATTAGTGCGTGAATCACCTGTGTACTTAATTATTATTTTAAATGCCGATTAGAAACATCTGTTACGTAAAAACACTCTAATTTATTGTTTCAGTGTTTATTTGTGAAGCATAAAATCGATGAACTCGCTCCATCGAAGGGTTGTAATGTGAAGAACTGATTGCCAACATTCAAAGTTACTTTGACGGCGGAGTCATATATTCATAATAACATAGCATTCGAAAGACGATTAAACTTTTATGACTTCAATTCACTCGAAATAAAGTTTTTATAGCCCACAGTTAAACCAGAGCTAAATGATAAAAAATAGAGTATAACACCGGTTGTTACATTAATATTTTCATTAAGGTTTGAAATGTTTATTATTATATTTAGATTGGGTTGTAAAATACTAAATATTTAATAGTGATCGACGCATTACCTTCACTCGTACATGGATGACTATTTAACAAACAATAACTATTATTTTAAAGCGTACGACAAGCTTTTGTCCGGCGCAATCGTTGTAGCCACGGCTATAAATAAAACTTTCGCGGCGCAAGCGCGTTAAATCGAAATCCGACGATGGCTGGAACTCGTCCCCATGCACCTGCGACAATTTTTATAGTATAAATTTGCATTAATCCATTGAGTCCTGTTTTGATCGCGGGGGCCGGCATGCTGGTGTGTATAAATGGGTTAGCCGGTAAGTGGTGGGAGCTGGCCTAGCAGCCTAGCCGGACTACAGCGGGCAGTGGACGACGGGATAGCTGACGTCCGCTGCGGCATCTAATTGACGGTTGCCCGACTGGCTTACTGCACTTAGTGCTGCAAACTCTTTTATCTATACCTAGCACACCTATGAGGAAAACCTATAGAAGCAAAATAATGCTGAGTAAATTCCTGCAGACTTTACTGAACTTACAGAACAAATACTAGAGCATTAACTGGGTACACCACGAAAAAATTCGAGTCTAGGTACCCCACGTTTACCCAGATGTATGTACTATGAAGATAGACCATTACCATAACGAGCATTATCATTAGAAAAACGAGCCTCAAAAAATTGTACACAACATTTCGTAGACGAATACATCTGCATTAATCATCTATGAAAGAGTTTGACAAGCATTACTATTTAGAAGTGTAATTTGATCTTGTAAGATTTTACATCTTCGATCGATTGATTATAATTATAATATAACTAGCTTTCCGCCCCGCGGTTTCACCCGCAGCTAAGAGTTTTCCCGTGGGATTGAGTTCCCGCGCTGTTCCTACCTTTAAAATTGACGGAATTTCAATACAAATTTCCATCCCCTATTTAACCCCCTTAGGGGTGGAAAATACAAAAACGCTGAAACACGTGTTCATTATTTTTTAATCTTTAGCCCAAAAACAAAATTGGAAGATCCTGCCATCAAAATTGACGGAATTTCCATACAAACTTCCATCCCCTATTTAACCCTCTTAGGGGTGAAAAATACAAAAATGCTGAAACACGTATAAATTATTTTTTAATCATTAGCCTAAATACAAAATTTGAAGATCCTACCTTCAAAATTGACGGACTTTCATACAAACATCAACCCCCCTTTTTACCCGTTTAGGGAGGGAAAATCCACTAATCCTAAGAAATTAGTGGGAGGTTACGTTATAAGCGAAACTTGCTCTCTAAGTTTAACGATTCTAGCTTTAGTAGTTTAGGCTCTGCGTTGATGAATCAGTCAGTCAGTCAGTAAGGACAAACGATTTTATAAGTTTAGATATATAGTATAATATACATTATATAGTTTAGAAGATTGATCCCGAGTGAATCATTTTAAGCAAAAAACTTGAATTGATCAAACACCTAAAATGGTAACAAGATTTTAGATTATTTTCCTCCTCATTTATTAGCTCAGCTATACTTATTACCCGTGTAGTGTTTGCAGCCCCGCCGGCGGCCATATCACTGTCCAGTGTCCGAGGACTGGTTTGCGACACATCTTGCGTCTGTCTATTATCCACCAACATTCTTTATACGCTCCCAACAAGGTGCTACCTCCACTTTTCATAGCAATAACATGTTAATGCGTTTCTTTCACACTCAATTTACTTTGGAGTCGTTAACATAACACACGTGCTTTCCTACAAAGAAATGCACTTAATAGGAAAAGTTTATATGCAGCCCTTATAGTTAAGTAATTATATTCAGAGACAAAGGGGACGTTGGAAGGATCCGAGTTAACCGTCTACGCTTTAAAGTGGTCAACGTCTCGTACATATTGATTTACTAACTGACTTTCCGCCCCGCGGTTTCACCCATAGCTAAATGAATTTTCCCGTCGAAATATAATTATTTTCCTGAGGGATTCAAATTTCTCTTGCTGTGTATTAACCTAACCTATATGTGTGCAAAGTTTCTTCTCGATCAGTTTAGTGGTTGAAGCGTAATTGAGTAACAGACATCCACACGTTTGCATGTTAAATATTAGGTGAATTTATTAAGTCCTTATAAAAAAGTAACATTTATAATACTTAGGTACGACTTATTTTACGCGATCCTTCATTTGGCAAAGCAGGTGATAATCCGTACGTTAAAGATTGGATGCATGATGCATACGTAAAACTAACAGTACCTAGTGCGATGCCAAGTGCTACGAAATATTTTTCCATACAAAAGACATCAACGTTCGTCTCTCGGCTACAACTTGTCTACGTCTACGATTTTTTGTTCAATATTTTTGCTCCCCACACAAACTACTTAAATATTTTTTTGGAATTATCTGATCCCCAATATTTTATTGAACCGTTGATTTTTTGAGAAACTTTCTCTTTGAATAAAGTAGCATATGACGTAAAATAAAACCGCGACACTTTTTATAAGACGCCTTATGATATTCTAAAAAATCGAAGCAGTTTTTCGTTATTCTAAAAAGTTTTGGGGTGGTTGCTCGCTCCAAAGAATTATGTTTCATGTGAATGGAAGAGACATTTCCTAGTATTTCAGTAAAAGATGAATTAATAAATGGGCCCAACACCTTATGTAATATATATAGGTACCTACTTATTTGTAGAGCATAAATAAATGTCGTTTGCAAGTTGAGCAGTAAGTATAACTTTTACAATCAAACAAAAAACTTACGGTTAAAGCTTCTTCAGAAATAAATCATGTGGAATACATTTTACTCCTATTCATATTCAAACAAATTGGTTCCAGTACCCATAATTCTTTGTATGGAATGAGGTGTAGTCGCTTTCCTTCCAGTAGCAGTAGTTCTTTGTGTTTTGGTTTAGTCTTGGCCATATGTCGGTCCACATGCGTCGCTCGTGCCGCCCTGCGCCCGCGTCGTGTCGTGTAGCGCACGATGCACGATGCCTCTAAATTGCAGGTTCCTCCATCACCCTCGACAATCATACAAAAGCTGAACGTAACGGACTATGGAACGGATTATGCTAATTAGATTATTTGTGATGGTGGGTTAGAATAGCACCACCCTAACTTTCTCCACAGTTGTTGTAAAAGTCGAACAAATGATAAATCCAGGCAATGGCATCATCCCAAGAAAGCACGCCAAAAATCAAACCTAACCAACTTTCAGCTAGGCGAGGCTTTTTGTGGCTGGATTGTAGATAGGTACTTAACTTACCAAAAATTTAACGAATGCTACAATAGAGTTAATAGAATACCCAATGTAAAATATTGTTTCATAATGGCAACAGTTGCATGACCAGCAAACATACGTTAATAATCATGACAGGACAGCGCATAAAAAAATCGCAATTTGTCTGCATATCATCCTCCCGACGAAAAGCGCATCAAATCATCTCTCATAGGGGGACGCCTTCACTGCCGTGATGCGATGACGTTTATAATCGTCCCACATTGTTTTAGATTGCGGCAATATGCGGCAGTATGCCGGGCCGTTATCTGATGAAATATGTCCGTTATGATTGGCAAACAAACAGTATGGCGCGGCGCCATATGACGCGGCACGTGCGCCCGCGCATCGCTGCTCACTCGGGGATGAAACTGTAGAGCTGGGTATGGTTAGTGAGGACAAATTTGTTTTAGTTTAATTTATTTTACAATATCATTTCTGGAAATTATTTTTGAAAAAAAAACAATCTGCAAAAGGAACTGTAACGAGTATAAGTGAGATAATTCTCGATAACGCCTATACCATAGTAAGTAGGTATTAATATTACATAGCTAGGCGCAGAACCTACTATGATCTACCAGTTTGTTTAAAAGCCCAATTAAGTTATAGATAGGTAAATCAGCAACCAAAACCATAATATATTTAAACAAGTTATCAAGTTAAGAGATATATAAGGCCGGGTTCGACAAGGACTGCGGCTGTTCATTTGGCAGAGCAATGGAATGGAATTTAAAACTCCCAGTATCATGCTCTACCCGCAAAGATATTTTGATTTCTTATTTGGTCCGCTACGTCCGTATCGTAGTCTATGGCAAGAGAAGCCACTGCGCGCGCGCCGCCCATCCGTCAGCGTAATCGCTAGTTAATCATTTTTCGGTTGATGGGGTTCATTGTGCTGCCCCTTCCATGGATTACATTATTCACAGCCAATTTAAACCATGCAAAATTTTTGAAATTACTTCTTTGTAGCTGTATTGGATTTTGATCCGCGGATCTCATTAGCCATCGTTTAAATGTCGGCAGGGAGATGAGGTAAACAGTGGTGAGGTAATAAAATTGTGAATGCGTCACACCAGGAGCCCGTATCACCCGCGGTCGTGCGACTACCATTGACATTGAACTCGACGTGTTGAGGGGAAACTGGGGAAAAACGGTCCTCAAATGGAACATTAGTTATTACAATTTCAGAGGTGGACAAGGATTACTTTGTTACTTTTACGATCGCTCGGATTTTACAACTTATTTAAGTACCTAATGATTATAAAACACATAGTAGGTATGATACGTACAACCTCTTATCTGATTTTCTGTAAAATTAAACTCAAGTCAGGAGTGCAATAAAATACAGAAAATAAAATGTACCATCTCCAGAATTATCGCTCGTCACATTTCGTCGTATAATACAAATATTATGTACTACTGTATGTGTCGATTAACTGGCTGAAGTAAGTAGAATCGGTAGGTATAGTTTAGTCAGTCTGTTAAGGTAAAAAGTTAAGTTTTTATCATGACATGACATGATTTTTATTTATAAAAAGAAGACCAGACAACATGGCGACAACTCAATATTAATCGCCTAAATAATCAGTTTTTTTAAGTATTCGCACGAGTATCGGAAATTCCAAAACTACGACTAAAACGACGCTTTTGAATTATAAAAAAGCAAGATCGTAGTGGAAGTTTAAATTATTTTCATTGAAATTTTAATGCAAGTCGTTTTTTATTTTAGATTTCTACCAAAACATAGGACTTGTAGAATTTTCCTGTATAAGTATAAAGTCAAATTTTATTTTTAGATGCTATAAAAAGGTTTTTTATTTAGGTTGACTTCACTGGGTGCGGTGACGACGGGCCCGCATGTGGCCTGGCCTGTGATTTGCATGCACCCGCACAGATAGGGCGATACGTTACCAAAATAAACTACTGTAACTTTACCGCATCGACGATCACTATTTATAAATGGACGTGTAGGTAGGTACCTACCTAACAGATAACAAAGTGATTAAATTTTACTTTTTAAGTGAACAATAACTTTTCAGGTGAACAAAAATAATATGGATCCATTCTCTACAATTTAATAAATGTAACTTTTTTCTTTGATTTAAGCGCTAGGATTTAAGATAATGTGAGGAATGACCATGTCAGTTGGTCTGCATTTAGAACTCTGAGAAAATGTTAAAGTTTATTGATATTGAAAACTAACCGGCTTACATGTTTTTCTAAGACCTCGACGTTTAAACCATATACGATGGTTTTAGTCGGGAAGAACTCGTAGATGACACACTACCGCTCGTCAGGTGTGATCCGTGATCGTCGTGCTCCTCTCGTTTATGGTCGAAACAAAAAGGTCTTAGCCTCCGTTTTACAAAAAACAAGAAAGCCGATCCAGTTTTCAATATGAATAACACTTATTTATCGTTGTACATGTCGGTACTAGGTATTCGTAGTCATAATCTTAAAGGAAAAATATCCTACTTACTAACAAACATATAATAAGACTAATAGAGTTATTTGTCCCATCGTAACACTTACCTATTTAATTTATTTGTAAAAACTTAAATGTAACCCCAAGATAAATGTTTCCTTTCTCGCAAATTGTTTTTTCGAAAACTATTTTATTGGTTCAGTTTATTATCTTAATTGAAACTGGCTATAAATAATATTGCACTATAGACGTATTTATTTTGAATAGGGAGAGCGCAATCTTATCTCTATTATTGGTTGCCAATGTTCGAATGAAATAGTTTCCTGTGGGAACGAGAACTCAATTTTTAGGTGTCAGTTTATAATAATTTGTGTTATTTATTAACAATTTAATGAGTATTTTTCATTATGAGCCTCATTCATAATGATGATTAAAATTAATTAACGTGTGTGTGTAGTTGTAGGCACTTTCTTGCATAACTACAACATTACAAAAATTTGCGCAACTATACCTAACATTATTTTTGAAGTTAATTTACATGCATATGGACATGTAGAGAACATCGTAGTAAATTCCTCATGATATCGCCCGGAGGAAAGCAGAAGATAAACATGGTTAATTAAAAAGCCCTTATTTGTATCAATTTACTAAACCAAACCATCACCTTGTTGCATTTTACGTCTTACCCTTTAAAACCGCACTTTTTTAATTACCTCGGTAAACACATGTTAGTGCACAAAACACTGGCCTAGCTTCTTACTTGGTCAGCAACGTATCTATTATTAGAGGTTGGTATTAATTGCGCAGACGCACCTGGTTTGCAGGTGGTGGGGCTTCATTTTGGGGACACTGGTGCCGATTCGAAAACAAACAATAAAACTTAATACTTCAATGAAATAAAACCATACCTGTCATTCTGTCTTGAGTAAATATAAATAGAAAGGGACGGCACAAAGACGAACTGATTTTGATCCTGTTAGTTAAAATTCATTCAGAAATTTTTAATGACTTTTAGACGATACCTGTCATCCATAGATTTGACAGGATTTTAATTAGTTTGTCTATCTATAGGTAATGCTATCGATTCATGAAGAGCATGACTTAACTAAATCTTAACCAGTGCGCATTCGAATTGCCCCCACTGCTGTCCTTTTCTGTTATCTTACGGCAGAAAATGACAGATATGGTTTTATTTGATTTAAATCGTGTTTCCGTTGAATCGGGTCCACTGCGGGACGAAGAAGGGGAGGTGACTCCGTCCGGGCCATCCCGGGGGTGAAGGGCCATCACCAGAACAGGGTGGGAACTGACCCCATGTCAATTGTTTTAGGGCCCGTTAATTGCTTTGTTGATAGTTATTTACGAGTCTCACGCGAAATATGGAGCTTCTTATCTAGGGGGAAACTTAGTTTAGTGTGTGAATTAGATTGTTGATTTTAATGGAACTCCAGATTAGATTGCATGGGTAAATTAAAAACAGGAATGGGCACTTGTGCTTTATCTTTTTTTTTTTTGATTGATACAGCATTTTATACACTATTAATTTTGGTAGGTACACTTATAAAAATACTTTCTAATGATTTACGTAAGTTTTAAATAAGGGTAGGAATCTCTTATAAATGGAAACACAGTTGTAAACACTTTTCTTTTTATTTAGAATAACCCAATAGTACGGTATCACATGTCAGTAGGATTTGTCAAGCGCCAAGCCTCACTTACCTACGGGCTACCTACAGCTGCTTACTTAACTCCAACGTTTACATACAGTGTAAAGTAATATTAGAACTTTCTGCAATATTATACTCGTCTTTGCTTGTTTCTCGGCAGCCGCGTTTGTTTCATCTATTTTATAAACAGTGGTATCGATTCGTAAGCGCACAAAATCACTAAATCTTGACTCAAATGGTCACCTGTCATTGTCTATTATGAGAGAACAGAAAGGGCCGGCAACAATTTTGGTTAAGATTTAGTTAAGTCATGCTTTCCACGAATCGACAGCAGTATATACTAGGAAAAAGAGTTAGTTTTAAAATCACTGGAAAGAGACACAGAGAGTTTAAACTTCTTTGGTAGATAACTTCGTCATTAGTTAAATGTTTGTACTATTAGTAAAAGTTTACTAAAATAACACACTGTTCATTGATAGAGATAAATGGCATTGATGTTTGTACATTATCATATCACTGGGGTTGCATTATCTTCAAGTAGGTAATTATGTAACAGATTCTAAAGACACAATAACAAAAACAAGATTTCGAAAAAGACAACCCTGTTTAAAAAAGCTCCCATCTCATTAATATCTCATTAAAGGTGTCTTTAGTAGTAACAGTATACCATGTTATTAGAGAATTTACATTGTTGGCAAGTTATAAGTAAACTGAACGCAGCTGCGTCGACTCAAGACATCCCCATACTTGTTACAAACAATTTATTACTTTAATACCAGGGACACATAATAAACAACGTTCTTCGTCGAACGATTGAGTTTGATCGAATATTTTAGAACATGAGTTTAGAAAAAATGTGTGGCGAATATTATTACGTTATGATATGAAAGTAAGCAACTCGGGATAAATTTTAGGGCGGTGCTTCACTTAGATAAAATGCATAATTAATAGCGTCGGTACACCCAAACGGGATACTTGTATGTTGATATTTTAATATTTTTATCAACACGATATCTTCAATGGTGAAGTGAAGCGCAGACCTAAACTACTATAATTGATTCTAACACAAGTCTTGCCACATAACAAATTCCATAATTTTACAATTGGTCCTTAAAAATAATACCTGTTCACAAATCGAGTATAAGTTGCTATAATATCACACGATAATAAAATATAATCAAAATTCTAGACGGGTACATGATTCGAGACATGATGAAAGTGTTACCACGGTAAAGGGTAAGAATACAGCCAGAACAAAAGGCTGGCAAAATATTATCCTAGTAATAAACTGATTTGCTCCTGTCGTGAAAAACAAACGAAATTACTAAACAACTGCCTATATTAAAACGCTTGTTATACGGGGTGTATGGGATAACTTCCCGCAAACTGAAACGTCGTTCCGTCAACGAAACAAAAAAGTGAAAAAAGTTACACCCGGTATTATAATAAATCAGTTCGATAAATAAAGGCCTTAGCTTGATATTATATAATGCATAAATGAGATTTACACAAGCAAAATTAATAGAAATTCGTAAACAAATACGATTTAATACCATATAGTATCTTATGCCTAAATATTCTTTAGTTGGCATTTCTTGTAGACAAGTTTTGTATGCATTAAAGTTAAGACCTTTCTTTTGATTAAGATATCTAAGGCAAGAAAGTATTAAACTATATTCCTTCTTGGTAGTTCAGGAGCAAAATACACTAAAAACTATAACTAATAAAAATGGTAACTTGAATTAACCTAGCACTTTAACTAATATTAAAGAAAATTCATAAGGAACTCTAACAAATAGCCAAGATTTACATAAGGTAAGAAGAAAAACCATGAGATCCCAAGTAATTATAGCAAATCTAAGGAAAAATTAAACTTTTGAGGTGGTTTTGTGCTGCGATATCTGAAAATTCGCATTTAAATTTTCATACAAATTAATACCTTTAAGTTTTGTAAAGGTTAGACCGCACTAGGGCATAGCTGCAGCGGAGCGGCGCGACACGGCGCTGCAAAAACTGTCAAAAGTAATGAACTGACATTGCCGCGACGACGCGCCGCGCTCGCCGCTCCGCTGCAGCTACCGTCCTAGAGCGGTCTAACCTTAAGGGTGGTACGGAAACTATTTAGAATGCGATTTTTTTTAATCATGGCCACCCGTAAAGTATTTTTATTTTCCTTGATAAAATGCGTGTGATATTGATGAAACAATAATGAAATAACCCTGATTTTCGAGACAATACGAAGATAAAGAAATAAAAAACGCAAAAGAATATTTTGCATTGATGATGAAAAGCCTCTGATTGGTCTATAAATATATGTTAGCATCGGCACGTGCACCACTATGCCTACGTCACTATAATCGTGAAACTACCTACTAACGCCGGCTTCACAAGTCACATTTGGTTTAAATATCTTTCAATTTCAAATATAGTTTGGGTTAGAACTAGACTATGATATAAAATACCCTCTTCTATTTTCCATCTCGCCTATTGAACAGATTTGATAGTAGCCGAATCTACCACATAACTTTTTAAACTTGGATAACTAGCCCAAGTTTATTTTTATGGGAGTCATCTATTTATGGATAGAACTAGAACTTATCTTAGCAGTGCTTTCTTACCCAACATTTTTACCATGGTTTCAAACATAACGGCTACTACGAAACGTACTACGACCACGAAAGTTTTACTAAAATTTCATCTTAATGTGACTCTGTGAAGCCAAGCACACCCGCAAGAATTGCGATAATGAGCACTATCATGAAAAAATATTTCATCTAATTTGCGAATAATAACAAAATATTGAATATCTCTAGGTGGGCTAACAATCAATGTCTATGATAATCTTTTTCATATAGCACGGATAGACATTACTAACTTCGAAAGGGACTGTTTGTTGGTCTCTTTCGCACTTATTTCCTGCTCTCTCTCTAACAATGCTATATGAATAGATTTTCCAAGCAGATGTATGTAAATACACACTTGCATTATAATAAGAGAGAGATAGAGAAACTGCGACGGAGATACACCAGTGACCAACTTTATATACAAATATTATAACATGTCACTCGTTTTATTAAATAGGGTGTGTGAATGATAACATTATGAGTAAAGAACAATTTACAGAGGGTATATTGATACTTGAAACACTTTTCGATCACATTTACAGCATATTTACGCAATAAACATATTATATAGTTATAATAACATGAATAGTTGGTATGACTATTTAAAAGTTGAGTAAAATTCTGTCTAATAAAAATAGTACTCCAATATAACGCTAGCTTATAGTTGCATATTAGAGTAATATCTTTCAACGCAGATATGTAGGATGCTTTGTGAAATTTCGAAGTAGTACCTCCCACAAGCCTACTTCTTAAAATACTTACTTTTTAGTTTTTAATTCAAAACGAGCAACGTAAAGTTGACCTCGACCATATGATTTTATATGAGTCTGTATGACGTTAGCCAAACCAGACTATTGAATTACTCGACACTAAACGGGACGAGGTGAAGTCCCGCCAGCCTGCTGCCATTCAATACCATTACGAGCAAGGTGTGCTCACGTGCCCTAAAGGTTAGACCGCACTAGAACTGCATTGCAGCGGCGCAACACGGCGCGGCAACTGCATTTCATAAATTTTTGACAGCTTTGCAGCGCATCGCAGTGTCGCACCGCTGCTGCAGTGCGGTCTATCTCTTACATTTTCATACAAAGAAGAATCTTTCACCGTGCAGCACGGAATTTCAAGGCGAGAATTTTTGGGCGCACGAGCGCCGACCGACTAAGAGTCGAAGTGGTCGCCATAGCCGAAAATCGGTCGGAAGGATCATCATCAGTTTTTAATTATAGATTTTCTTCGTACACGTGTTAAAAGTATTTAGTGCAGTACAATCTAGCCCAGCCGGTGGTACATTGCATTCGTCATGCTCGGTAACCGTAGATAATACATTTATCACAGTAGCTATACTTCGCACTTTCACAAAACACCTATCTAGTTACCTGAATGCTACATTTGGTGTTATGATATATTTCAGTTTACCCTTCTTGCGATGCGCCTCATTCATAACGCACGAATATGTTGTAATAGTTTATGTATAGAATACGGGGTGTAAGGGACAGCGTCCCGCAAACTGATAGGGATTGCTCAGTCAACGAAACTGAACAACTATCACAAAGATTTCTTTTCACGATATGAATTTTTTTTTTCTTTTCCATACCAAATGAGCACCTCGAGCAGACAATTTGTATGGAAAAGCAAGAAAAAAAAAAACTTGTGATAGTTGTTCAGTTTTGTTCACTGAGCAACCCCTATCAGTTTGCGGGACGCTGTCCCTTACACCCGGTATAGTAATAGTTGCAGTAGATATAGTAAGTGTACTTATTTGTGCACAAAAGACGCGAGTCTCCTCACACCGGTTTTTGCTGGGCCCTTCGTTTTCTTCGTTTGCTCTTTGACGCCACTGAAACAAGACATAAATAATTAATATTTATTAGTAAAACAGAATAACTACAAAATTGGTGATCAATAATACCTCCATCACACTTAACGTTAAGATCATACATAATACACAATATAAAAATAAATACGACGACCAGTGTTACCTATGTAAAAGTTTAATTTATGTAATAAATGATATCTATACATCTAACTAATTATTATGCATTACGTTTCTAAATATTTTTATTACTTACGATGATGATATATCACAACAACAATGAAGTTTACCAACAGAAGACTATGCTACATAAACTTATGAAGAATAAGTACAATAAATTACAACTTATTCGTTTTCTGCGTTTTCTTTCTCCACTATTTCAGAAGGTTCTTCTTCTATTTCAGCCATTATTGAAATGCATTCATCAGTGTTTATAGCTGATCTCTTTAGGACGTCATAGGCAGTTTCAAAACCAAACACATTATACCTGTATCATTCATGTTTGATTATTTAAAGTAAAAATTTTGTTTAAGTTTTAAACAGATAGTGCTACTAATCCACAATTAAAAGTAGATAATTAAATGAAACGGAAATTACTCTGATAAAGACGTATAAAGATAAGGATTATTGAAGTTAAGTAACTTGTATTACTTAATGGATTATTTGCCACGTGAATGATCGATAGCATATTATATATTCTGTGTCGATAGTCAAAACAAAGTGCAAACAAGATGCCGCATCCGACTAGCTTTCCCCCATGCTTCTGTGATACAGAGTTCTTACTCTTAGTCATGGTCTGGTGAGGTCCTTGACGTCCACAGCATGGAGTCCTGCCCCATGTGCAGCTCGTTGCGCGTCATCAGCATCTGCACCAGCTGCTCGTTCACTGGTTGGCTGGAAGATAAGCCCGTCGCACTCACAGGTATCTGGTAAGGTAGCATGGAGTCCTGCCCCATGTGCAGCTCGTCGCTCGCCATCAGCATCTGCACCAGCTGCTCGTTCACTAGTCAGCTGGAAGATATGTCCGCCGCACTCACAGGTATCTGGTGAGGTAGCATGGAGTCCTGCCCCATGTGCAGCTCGTCGCTCGCCATCAGCATCTGCACCAGCTGCTCGTTCACTAGTCAGCTAGAAGATATGTCCGCCGCACTCACAGGTATCTGGTGAGGTCCTCGATGTCCACCAGCATGGAGTCCTGCCCCATGTGCAGCTCGTCGCGCGCCATCAGCATCTGTACCAGCTGCTCGTTGAGCCGCTCGATCTCGCAGTGCAGCTCGTTCACTATCACCTGGAAATAACATAAGGGCTCTGTTAGAAACGTGGATGTGAAAACCTTTATCGATCGATTTAATGAACACTGGTTTCAGAATCCCCTGTTCATATTGCGACCCAGATAACGGAGACAGCTAAAGCTATACTCTGATGCAAGGATTTTTTTTTCTTGTTATAGCAAACTAAGAGAAAAATTTATTCCGGTGAGAATCAAACTCACAGCTCACAAGCTCCAGATCGAGAACCTATGTCTCTGGCCACTAGACCACAGAGCCAGTAAAACCTTTTGTTTATCATGAGTAGACCATTCGGTTTAAAAGAACGCATTTCTTTACGTCACACTCACACCTCTATGCCGAGTTAAAAAGTGAGCCAGCGTAGCTCAGCTCGTGTAACGCAAGCTTGTAGCACGGTAGCGATTTGTCCTTCAAAACCATAGAAACAAAATTGTGTAGCCTTTCACAAACAGGGGTGAAATGGCCCAGTGCCCGCATTCGTTTGCTAGCATCGGTAAAACTGTAGGTCATGCAAGTGAAACTAACCTAACGCTTTACATAATAGTATTTAGACAGAGACAATTTTCTAAGTAAACGTTTTATAATTAAAAAAAGAAATAGTAACTCAAAAGACACAAAAACATCACACAATGGGCATTGTGTTGATTGCCACGTTACTCTAAATCCATTGTATTTAGCGATCTTTCTGCATGATTCAGCGACTCGAACTCGTCAAGGCCGTGGCCAAGAAAACAACCAATATTTTTACGAGCCCCAATTTTATTCATGAATTTTTACAATATTCAACTACGTATTCTTATAATTTCATATCTAAGTACAGGGTATTGGAAGTTAGAATTTCAATACTAGGAAACTTCTTGTAAGTCTATTACGTAGGTAGGTACTATACCAAGATTCAAGAACAGTCAAATAAACTTCTTTTACCTACTGTGATTAGTATTTAGTACCTAATTGCTACAGACAGCTAAGTAAGTACTACGCAGCCAGCCCGTCAAGGATTCTAGCTCAAGGATTTTCCGTTTCGTTACTTCAATAATCGCCTTTGTCGACACTCAATTATTATCGCATTATGTTTACGGTACAAGTATTTGCTTCTAAGGTAATTTATGGTTTTGGTTTACATTTTGGATTACAGAATTTAGTAAATAAATCGTTGGCGGCGTATAAGCTAAGCATATCTCATTTCTTCGCCACTTTTCGTAATTTCGGTCGCCTGCGTAACAGAAGATTTTACTTGACGCTGCAAGCTGATAACTTCACTAGCAGTTATCATGCGCACATGATAGCTATCTTTGCGTCTATAGGAAATATATTGCTTCCAGCACGGCAGCGGCTGCGGCAGCGAGTGCCTCGTAGCCAGAGAACCCTGATTGCTTCTGCTTACTATTGCCAGATCAGGTATAGTGTTTTTATCGCACGACTGCCGCTTTGCCATATTTGTGTGTGTAAATGTACCTACGCGCGCATTTTCTTAGTGTGCGTGAGTTCGCAGTAGTAAACCTGTATTTACACAACCACAAGTGTGGCCGAGCGGCAGTCGTGAGATGAAAACACAGCCACTAACATGAATTAAACTGCATTTACCTGTAGCTGCGCGATGTTCATGTCGGTGAGCAGCTGTCGCGACACGCGGCGCCGGTCGGCTGCTAGCGGCGCGCTCGCCTTCTCCATGCTGCGTCGGAGCATCTCCGTGACGGGTGACACAGGCCTGGCACGACGTTCCCGCTGCAAGTGATATTTGGTACTTTATTGGGTTCATCGTCGTACGTCGACTCGAAAATCCACTCTACAACTCTTGTTGTAGAAAGAACAAGTCTTCTTAGGCTTTAGTCTTAGTATAAAAGACTTTAGTCTTAGTAGACTAGTCTTCTTTTTATAGAGTGGTCTTTAGTGTTAGTAGACTAAAGTCTTTTTTTATAGAGTGGTCTTTAGTTTTAGTAGACTAAAGTCTTCTTTTTATAAAGTGGGTCTTAGTTTGTCTACAGATAGTAGTGTTAAATTCCAGATGCTACTTTCTACCGCAAATTTTTAATTGTCAGTCCCACCCAACTAATACAGAATGTTTTAAAAACTACTGACTACACATTCAGTTTAGTTAACTACTATGTATTTTAATAACACAACACAATTACAATGTTATCATTATCATAATCATCAACACAAAAAGAAAGCTGTTTTGCATGTGTTATAGTAATCACTTTTACTCTAGTGGTTAACCATGATTATGAGTTCTAGAGAAATTCTAACATTTGATTACACTACATCAATAAAAATTATGTAATACACTTACTATGTATAACTTATCTAGTTCTGTTATAGTCTACTGACTACTAAAATACTTATTTTTTTATAGTTTGGGTTTGGTATATATTTTTTTAATCTGTTAGTAGCATAGGTAATTTTTGCACCTGCCTTGTTTTTTTTTCACATGCCCTAAGGTAAATGCTTTTGGCATTAAGTCCACCCATGTAACATGTAATATTTGCATAGTTTACCTCCATCTGTATACGGGCCATTTCCTTTGCCTGGGCTAACGCTATCCTGGCTTCGGTTTGCAAAGTTGCTTGAAGTGCATAGAAGTCAGACTCCTTCAATTCAATATGTCCCAAAGAATGTGCCGATCGAGATTTAGGGGTCTTTGAAGTTAAAGATGATGGACGCAGTTTTGCACCTGAAATGTAACATTAAAATCATCAAGTTGACAAGGAAAGGCCAAGCTAATAAGAGCAAGGTTCAATTTTTAAGCCTTCAAAGTCTTAAATATCTTAGTAAGTACAAAGAAAATGACATACATTAATGTTATATAAATACAATTAAATGAAGGATAAAGTGTCCATTAGCCTTGGTAATAAGCACATTTGAAAATGATCACACTTACCACTTTGTACTGAACTAATTTTGTCATGTTTTGTTATATTTACTGATAAGGGCCGTGTCTGATATGGATGATTGAAATTGGATTTCTGGAATATACTTGTCCGTGAGAGACTCTTGGTGTTATAGTTTAAGTTTTTCTCTACATCGGAGGCTTGGGATTCATTATCAGATGCTGTCTCGTTCATGAAACAGATCTGTAGGTTCTTCCCTGGACACACCACAACACAAGGAACAAGTTAGTCACATTGAAGATGAACAATGAGGTATGAACAGCTCACTAGACAAAGAACTCTTTTTGACCATGAGACAAAATGGGAATTTTAGAAAAGAACAATGTGTTACGGATGTTTACAACTTATCATAAAAACATATACAATTTCGCTTTTCAATAACACACAAATCAGTAATGGAATCTATAAACAATTAAAGAAAACATAAAATAGACCATAGCCCCCACAATAATCAAATTTTTTTGTTATAAATAATTCTTTCTTACCATTCTGCAGGCGTGAATGTAGGCTAGGTTTCCTGCCCGGGCGCTCTATGTGCCCCATACTGTAGTACTCCTCACTCTCGGCACCCATTGCCAACCTCTTTCTGATCTCTTCTCGGTCATTGCGCTTCTGGAAATTAAAAAATAATATATTTAGAGCATATTTATAAAATTAGATATATTTGAAAAGTACAGCAAAACATACTCTTTGGTCATAGTTCTCATCACGAGCAATAGTGACTATTCTAGTAAACTTCTCTAGAATGTTGGGGTTGTTGTCTGTGATGGTGGGCCAATCAATTTCTGTTTGAGCACATTCAGCAAAACCAACGGCCCTTGGACTTAAAGCTAAGTTATCACAATGATTCACAGGTAACGTAGTAGTCTCTGGCTTTGTTAGTTTGAGCTTCAACAGGTGCAAGCCCCTTTTGAAGCCAGTTTTTTCTACGGTGTCCCCGCGGTCACCGATGTCGTCTGATGTTTTACTAAATCTCCTTTTAATGTTGGTCACTAAGCTTTCGAACATCTTAATAATAATCAGTCTCCTGTTTTTGGCAATAAATGGCTTAAAATATGGCACGTTTCACGTTTTATAACACGCATGTAAACAAAAATTCAAGCTGTGTTCTATTTCTCCTGTCACATGGTTTGACACAATTTTGACGTTTCGTTTATGGAGCAAGGACAAAGGAGAGAGAGCTGCGTTCTATTTTTTTTGTGCGGATTTTGTAACTAGCCCCATAAACGCGCCCTTTTTCCAATCTCCAATCTAAAGTTGTAAAACCTGTGTAAAACAAACTTCTACTTACGAGGCAGCAAACATTGTCGACGGATTCGTGGTTATCGTAGGTAATTGTGTACAAATCCAAAAGAAACCTTGTATCCTTTTTGTAATGTCTTTGTTCCGAATTAAAATATGGCATCGACGCCATCACTACAATAGGTTTAACACAAGTTTCCACCAAGTTAGTAAAAAATCAACACTTCGCTATGCACGGGTGGTAACTCGAGTCAGTAGGTACTTGCAGACTGGCAGCCTGCATGCACTGTTGAGTCACCGTAGAAAGCTGTACGCCTACCACTTATTGACAATTCATTTAGGTACTGTTACACATGGTTGCGGTAGACGTGGATCAGACGCGAATGTGCGTTTACCGTTACCTCGGAAGCCTTGAATAGCGCGGTAATTTGAAGTGGTTAAAACACACACAATGATGAGAAGGTGCTCTGCCTAATGCTTATCGGTAGTTTGTAGAGTTCTGACTGTATTAATTTAAATTAAATATTTAACTCACTCGTCTTTCTGCTTCTTTCGCTGCCTTCAAATGGTTCTCGATCGCATCAAAGTCTAATTTAGGTAATGCTGTCTCTATATTATACACATCGAAGCTGCCTGTTGACAAAATATGTAAGTTAGCATGCGAAACTGTTTATTATACTTAGCTTACAAAAACTTCAGGCTTACTTTAGGAAAGTAATTGAAAAGTTGAAGATAAAAAAACAAACTTACCCAAATCACATTCTCTTGCAGTCTCAGATTTACGGACGGAAGTATTACTTTGAGCACTCCGGAAACTTTTTGCTGAAGTTATTTCTTTCGACCGCTCCCTCGACGCTCTCGGCTCGCTGGAGAAAGATTGCATACTAATTTATTTTCTACTAAGAAAGCAATTTTCTCTAGCTCATCAGATTCCTAATGAAACTTCTGCACCTCGTTTGTTTACTGAATGAATAATCCCGGCAGCTCTAACCCGCTATGTTTGCCAACTAAATTGGACAGGATGATGTCATTATAGCGATATAACACGAAGGCTATCCTTCCTTATTTAACAGGGTTATGCGATACACGTCAAATCTATTTAAAAATCTCGCTTCATTGAGTTAAATTTAATTTATGAGGTCAGTAAACTTCGTACTTGTGCTAATAAAAAGTTAGGAATTAATTTAAGAAGAATTATTACCACATAGCAATGTGTATGTAAGTCGATCAGTTAAGCCGAGTTAACTAGCAAGTTAGTTAGCTCTGCTTAAGTGATCGTCTTAATTAACGTCGGTCCTCCCAGTTTACTTACATCCTTGCAATTGGAGGTTTTTTAACAACCGTATCAGCAGTTTTATTTGTAAACCTTCTGTAGTTATCTGCTTTACAGTCCGTACTAGTGGTTGGAGAGACGGGGTAGCGTCTCGAAGTACTAGCTATCTCATTAGAGTTCCCATCTGTTAGCACCAAATCAGTTTCTGTTTTACTTTCATTCCATATCCGGTCGTTTTCTCGCATCTCATCAAGTTTAGGAATTATCTTTCTTAACTCTGTACTCAGCTGTCTGATAGTTCGCTCGACATTATTGCTTAGGGCTTCGGTATCATACTCTTTTTCGTATCGAATATTAATCTCATC
>JARACY010004115.1:0-28711 GCA_029255725.1 Scrobipalpa atriplicella | reverse complement strand
CATAGACAATACGCCGCGTTGCGCGTATATTGTGATAATCGCCTAAAGTAGACTCTACTTCAATACACAATTAGAGAAAAAGTGAGAGTTAAATCAAACTCTGGTGTCTTTTACGTTGCAACGAAAACTAAGGGATCAGATGAATTGCGAATCTGTATCTTGCAAAAATAAATGATTATTGAATTAATTTATATCCAAAACAGGGGGCGACAATGAAATTCAATTTTAAATCTGAATCATTCAAACTAACTACCTACTCATGGAAATAGCAATCGCCTCCCTACACGTTCAGGACACGTCTCTATTTTGTAACAGTATTTAGTGGTCGGTTTGCGGCAAAACTATTGCGGAGAGGACACGATTGTTTTATTTTTATTCAGGACGCACTATTACTAATTCTAATTCTTAGTGGCGCTGTCACTTTCTTAAATTTGACATAAGAACAGGATAGCAAACAAGCACGTGACTTTGACATTCTCTATTTGACGTACGGCGCTTTAAATAAGGAATGAACATAGAACGTGCTCACTAATTTTACTAATTTAAGCAGTATTATCTCAGATAAGAAATGTCAAACTCACGTATTTGTTTGTTATCCTGTTCTTATGTCAAAGTTAAGAAGTGACAGCGCTACTAAGAATTAGAATTAGTAACTGGACGGCGTGAATTGAGGCCATTACCTACAGTAGCATTACTATATTAATTCTGTGGTAGCATGGAAGTATCTTTAAGCTGTATAATAAAGTGTTCCAAAGGTCACCCTAAATGTTTAATAAACCTTCTTTGACATCATCGTAATTAGCTTATTCTTATCCCATTTATTTCAGGTTGGCGCAGTACGTTTTCTTCTTTCATTCGACCCTCACACAAACACCCGTTCTGGACAATCATCTTTCACGCAGTCTGAAAACTCTGACACCAGGGGTTGATCGGGTTGATCGACTCGGGACCCAAAAGAAGATGCAGTCCATCCTTTTCTTTGGTCGTCCTCTCCCAACATATCCATCCACACCCAAATTCATTACCCATTTGTTTGTATGACTTTTATCCCTCCGCATAACATATCTGTACCACGCAAGGCGAGGCGCATACTATATGTAGTTAGTTAGCTATATGCTATGCATGCAGGCGTCTGCGATTTCGTGTGCGTTATGTTAACTCCATTTGCGACACCCAATTACGAGCGCCTGATTGCTGTTTCAGTGTTTTGAAACGCCAAAGTTGACAAAGTGTTATAATTCGGTACAGTAGGTAATTGGGCAGCTGTAGACATACACACAATCATATCTTTATCCTTAGTGGGGTTGGCAGACAGTCAATGACGCAAATAAAGGTCGTTCCGCCACGTCTAACAAGCTTTGAGGGAGGGTTATTACAGATAAATCTGTATATTGCTGTAGACTCATTTGGTCACGTTGTGAGCCCATCACCTAAATTACAATACACCGAAACCCTCATTTCCCTTTGTATGTTTATGGTTAAAAATTGAGGAATCTAAGTTTTTTTACAAAACTTAACTCATTTTACAAAACCAATCCGTTAAAAACAGGTAAAACTGTTCTGAATATTACCCATTCTTATGAAATAGCGTATTAAATAAGAATCTGATAAAATAGCTTTAAAGAAATCTCAATCAAAGGAACTGATAATAATCATAACACAATAAGATTCCTTTATGTATTACGTGATGTGCAGTAATAATTATATTCAAATACAATTATCTTGTGCCTTGTTTCTTCCGAGTTATACATAGTGCTTTATACTACACCTATGAGGAAAATATAATTAAAAATCCTTGTAAAATAAATAATGATATCACTTACATGAGAAGATATCTTAAGAACATTTGAAGTGTGATCATCCATTCGAACAGAACACAAACAAACAAAACACGTAAAAAATACAATTACACATTACAGCGAAAACACTAAAAACCTTATTTACATTGAATAAGTCAAATAAATCAAAGAACGAAAAAGAATTCGCGCGGACATGTTGATTTTACCATATTTTTTACTTAAAAATATAAAAGAGGCAAATGAAGCTAAGCACATACTGCCAAAAAATGTAAGTGGCCAGTATCATTTTGTGGGCTTCGAGATACAAACTTTTTGTGTTTTGGCATCCGCCTGTTTCTAGTTTTGAATTATGAATTTAAAAAAAAATAAAGGAGGGGAGAAAATACTTTCTCCCTAGGGGAGAAAGTAAATCCCATATATTTTTGCCGCCCGCATATTCGTTCGCTTGGATTTACGTACTTTCTTCCCTTTTTTCAAGTAAGAACTAATAAACTTTCCGAATAGGTGTAGTATAAAATACTTTTCTCAATTGTTTGATATACCACATGACCATAATTATATTTAAATCTAAGAAGTGCTGCAAATTAAATAATAGCACTATGAGTCCTATGTTTAAATGTCTATTTCAACTAAAGATATAACAAATGGACCAATTGACCGGTCATGGTCATATTAACTATATATAAATACTTCAGAAACAAGCACAAGATAATTGTATTTGAATATAATTATTACTGCACATCACGTAATACATAAAGGAATCTTATTGTGTTATGATTATTATCAGTTCCTTTGATTGAGATTTCTTTAAAGCTATTTTATCAGATTCTTATTTAATACGCTATTTCATAAGAATGGGTAATATTCAGAACAGTTTTACCTGTTTTTAACGGATTGGTTTTGTAAAATGAGTTAAGTTTTGTAAAAAAACTTAGATTCCTCAATTTTTAACCATAAACATACAAAGGGAAATGAGGGTTTCGGTGTATTGTAATTTAGGTGATGGGCTCACAACGTGACCAAATGAGTCTACAGCAATATACAGATTTATCTGTAATAACCCTCCCTCAAAGCTTGTTAGACGTGGCGGAACGACCTTTATTTGCGTCATTGACTGTCTGCCAACCCCACTAAGGATAAAGATATGATTGTGTGTATGTCTACAGCTGCCCAATTACCTACTGTACCGAATTATAACACTTTGTCAACTTTGGCGTTTCAAAACACTGAAACAGCAATCAGGCGCTCGTAATTGGGTGTCGCAAATGGAGTTAACATAACGCACACGAAATCGCAGACGCCTGCATGCATAGCATATAGCTAACTAACTACATATAGTATGCGCCTCGCCTTGCGTGGTACAGATATGTTATGCGGAGGGATAAAAGTCATACAAACAAATGGGTAATGAATTTGGGTGTGGATGGATATGTTGGGAGAGGACGACCAAAGAAAAGGATGGACTGCATCTTCTTTTGGGTCCCGAGTCGATCAACCCGATCAACCCCTGGTGTCAGAGTTTTCAGACTGCGTGAAAGATGATTGTCCAGAACGGGTGTTTGTGTGAGGGTCGAATGAAAGAAGAAAACGTACTGCGCCAACCTGAAATAAATGGGATAAGAATAAGCTAATTACGATGATGTCAAAGAAGGTTTATTAAACATTTAGGGTGACCTTTGGAACACTTTATTATACAGCTTAAAGATACTTCCATGCTACCACAGAATTAATATAGTAATGCTACTGTAGGTAATGGCCTCAATTCACGCCGTCCAGTTACTAATTCTAATTCTTAGTAGCGCTGTCACTTTCTTAACTTTGACATAAGAACAGGATAACAAACAAATACGTGAGTTTGACATTTCTTATCTGAGATAATACTGCTTAAATTAAGTAAAATTAGTGAGCACGTTCTATGTTCATTCCTTATTTAAAGCGCCGTACGTCAAATAGAGAATGTCAAAGTCACGTGCTTGTTTGCTATCCTGTTCTTATGTCAAATTTAAGAAAGTGACAGCGCCACTAAGAATTAGAATTAGTAATAGTGCGTCCTGAATAAAAATAAAACAATCGTGTCCTCTCCGCAATAGTTTTGCCGCAAACCGACCACTAAATACTGTTACAAAATAGAGACGTGTCCTGAACGTGTAGGGAGGCGATTGCTATTTCCATGAGTAGGTAGTTAGTCTTGAATGATTCAGATTTAAAATTGAATTTCATTGTCGCCCCCTGTTTTGGATATAAATTAATTCAATAATCATTTATTTTTGCAAGATACAGATTCGCAATTCATCTGATCCCTTAGTTTTCGTTGCAACGTAAAAGACACCAGAGTTTGATTTAACTCTCACTTTTTCTCTAATTGTGTATTGAAGTAGAGTCTACTTTAGGCGATTATCACAATATACGCGCAACGCGGCGTATTGTCTATGGTTCCATTGTTTTCGCGTAGGCATAGGCGCGGAGCCAGTGTGCCATACCCCGCGTTTTTTCCATACAAACCGATGTACCTACTTACAAAGAACGAGACAGCTCCGCCGCTACGCGCTACGCCGCGTTGCGCGTAAAGTGTGATAATCGCCCTAGACAACGCGAATACACAACGTAATAGGTAATATTTATTTAATCGTATGGCATACATACATATTACATTACAAATAGGTGAATTTAAATAATAATAAAACTTGTTCTATCTAGCGTATTTGCATTTGTTGAATCCGTAAGAAAAATAGTAGGTATTTTCTTTAAGTAGGTAACAGTTACGGACTGCGATTTTATCAACTCTATCTCTCCATAGTTTCGATTTGCATGCCTCAGTTGGTGGTAGAAAGTAATTCTGTTTCGATGAGCACGCGATACGAGCGCAGCATTCGGATTAGCAAAACGTAGCCGCTCTAAATTAAAATATAAAATAATTTATTTGTTTTTTTTTTTTTATCATGTTATTATGGTGTTCAAACATCTATCTTTCTTGTAACAACATTTTGTTCGCGGAAAAGAAATATAATATACTTTGTAACTAGAGTCAAGAGTAAAACCACCGAAAACTTAAGAATTTAATCAAGCGACACAGTGTATAGCAGGCCTAACACTTGTTAGTAACATAACAAATTCTGAGCTTCGCTATCATTTCCATTATGCTCTTTATGATGTAAATGTGAATCTTCTCAAATGAATATTCAAGTAGGACTTTCCGCCTTTGACTTACTTCAGCTGTTCTGTAGATTTTCTTGAGGACAAGATTTGTTACTTAGAATTCAAACTTTGGCGAGGACTGTTCTACGGTGTAAATAATAATATTATTTATATGTGGCTAGAATTAAACATATTATGTGGCTAGGGCAGCGCCCTCTTGCCCCCTTTAAGTGCCAGAGTAATGCCGTTAAAAAATCCGATATTATAAGGATTTCAAAACCGACAGAAAAGAAGAAGAATATATAACGTATGTGTAATGAAAATATATTTATTTTTAAGAGATACTTACGTTCCGAAAAGGTGTGCGAAAGTGTATAACACTAATGCAAACAAACTTTCGTTGGTATTGTTTTTTTGCACCATTGTTATTGCTTTTACTAGTTATCATTATCTGTGTCCTTATTTGTCTATATTTGTAGAAATCTTTCATTTTCTCTCATTAGCACATAATATACAAGAAACAGTATGTGTGCATAATTTTAACAAAATATTCATAAGTAAGTTTGAACTCTAGGTAGCGTATTGAACCTAGCTGTTCCGTTAACCTAAGAAGTATAGACAGGTTTTTCTTATGTTGTGTTGCTACAGAATTCCCTGGTAAATAACGGGTGTAAGGGACAGCGTAAACCGGAAACTGATAGGGGTTGCTTAGTCAACGAAACTGAACAACTTTCACCAGGATATTCTTTCATGAAATGAAAAACACAATCCACTTACAAATCTTTGTGAGATAAGTAAGTAGGGCGTTATTTTTTTTAAATGGCAGCTTTTATATAATATCTAAGTTAAATGTTGGGTCACTATCTTCTAAGAGGCTCTTATAACCGCAACGTCATCATCTCTGGAAGATGACTCTTGACTTCTTTACTCAAGTAGATTCATATAACATAACTCATCTCAACTCATAATAGTGACTACAATCCTTGAGCAAATCCCTAATGGGGTAGGCAGAGCAAAATCGACCTAAACATAGGTCGTTCCGCAACGTCTGAGAAGTTTTGAGGGTTAATACAGGTGATGATTATGTATATTATAGTGACGGGTTGTCAGCATACATCAACACTTGACAACAAATCGTGTTATCTAATAAACTGAGGCCAACTTAAGGCGCGTATATTTAATATTTAACCGGTGTTAAGGCTACTACACAATATGTAGTCCACTGCTTCTCCCGATCGGGGGAGGGGGGGCAATTGCCATACTCACCACCACGTCTATAACACGGCCTTAGATTGGCACCGGGCTTTTCTGACCCGGTACCACATGACCTTCCATGCAACAAACCGTGTTAGGTATCTAATAATCTGAGGCCAACTTAAGGCGCGTATATTTAATATTTAACCGGTGTTAAGGCTACTACACAATATGTAGTCCACTGCTTCTCCCGATCGGGGGAGGGGGGGCAATTGCCATACTCACCACCACGTCTATAACACGGCCTGAGATTGGCACCGGGCTTTTCTGACCCGGTACCACATGACCTTTCATGCAACAAACCGTGTTAGGTATCTAATAATCTGAGGCCAACTTAAGGCGCGTATATTTAATATTTAACCGGTATTAAGGCTACTACACAATATGTAGTCCACTGCTTCTCCCGATCGGGGGAGGGGGGGCAATTGCCATACTCACCACCACGTCTATAACACGGCCTTAGATTGGCACCGGGCTTTTCTGACCCGGTACCACATGACCTTCCATGCAACAAACCGTGTTAGGTATCTAATAATCTGAGGCCAACTTAAGGCGCGTATGTTTAATATTTAACCGGTGTTGCAAAGCGAAAGTCGGTAATCCGGTCCGGCGGCGGTTACTCAACATTGCGTATTGATAAATGATCCTACGTGTGCACTTGTGACTGAGTGTGGCATATTGATCAATTACATTTAGACAACATGTTATTGAGCTATTTATTTAATTTTAAAAACTTTTTTTTCTACAAAATAGCTTCCATGTTGGACTGACGTTTGCCCCATTAGGGGCGGGTATTTGCCATATTCCGGGCAGACAAAACAGCGAACACTTTATGTCATTAAGTACCTCCGTGGTCTAGTGGTCAGAGCCATGGGCTCTCGATCCGGAGGTCCTGGGTTCGATTCCCAGGGGGGAACACAAGGTTGATATTTGGTAATGTATCACTTTGTGAGATTTTCCCCAGTTTGGTTAGGACATTTCAGGCTGAATCATCTGATTGTCCGAGAAGAAAAAGGATTCCGTGCTTCGGAGGGTCTTCGGTCCCGGTCGCTGACATTGATAGTGGTCGTTACACATCCATGTCAGAGGCCTATTAGCTGTGCTATTAGGCGGTTTAAAAACTCTGACACCAGGGTTAATCGGGTCGATCGACTTGATACCTATACGACAGAAGAAGATGTCATTAAGTAGGTATACGACACTTTCGGGAAACGTTAATAAGCTATTCTGACCTGACACCTCAGCCAATCAATCTACCTATCTATACTTTTTTTCTCATCTTGACATTTATGTTTCTGCTCTTGAAGAGCATAGGTACCTAAACAACACACCCATAGAGTATTTTCACTTTTAAAAATACAAAATATATTCCATCCAGGCCAACGTAGAAAAAAAGAAAACGCGACATACAGCATTACATACACAAATCGCGCCTTTATCCCTAGTGGGGTAGGCAGAGCAAAAACGACCTAAACAAAATTCGTTCCGCCACGTCTGACAAGTTTTGAGGGTTATTACAGATGATTATGTATATTGCTATAGTGACAGGTTGTCAGCCCATCGCATATAAATTGCAATACATTTAAACCCTCGAATCCCTTAGCTGATTTTTACAGCATGCCCGGAAGGAGATGCAACTGGCACATTCTATGTTTTTCTATCGCTCCCAGTCCAGCGCAACATGGAAGAATAATACAGCATTGTTAGCACAAAATAGCCTTTACCATAAAAAATAGAAACTGGCGCAAAACACTGTTGTTTTTTTCTCCGCCCGTTTCCTTAGTAAATAAATAGTTTTCCAATATTTACGATGGAAAAACGAGGAGGCGCGGGTAGAAAAACAAGAGGAGCTGGCAAAGGGAACTAGGCATTTACAAAAAAGGGCCATAAATATTCCATGCTGGACCGGAAGCGATAAAACAACATAGAACTTGCCAGCTGCTTCTCCCAGACATGCTGTTAAAACCAGCTAAGAGATTCGAGGGTTTCAGTGTATTAGACACTAGGCGATGGGCTGACAACGACTATAGCAATACACAGTTCGTTCTAAAATAACCCTCAAGCTTTGTCAGAAGTCAGAAGTGGCGATATGATGTCGTTGACGTTCGTAAGGGATACAGGCCAGGCGTAACGAAATGTAATGTATACGTAAGTATATGTAATATTTGTACATCGGCTAAGGTCGACTCTGTACAATGTTATCTCTGTCGCGCTGGAAAACGTCACCGTCTTTTTCCAATTATCGATGTGTAATATTAACAACCCCGTACTGTATTTATCATCGTTGTTTCCCAAGAGGTCTTACAACCTGGGAGGAAAGGCAGCTGGAACATTCTATGTTTTTCTATCGCTCCTAGTCCGGCATGGAAGGATTTTGTAATTTAAATTAAAATACGATTATTATTGTGAGTTTCGATGTATAAAAGCAAATTTTAATTTAAGTATTAATAGTACATTGTTTAACGAGGTGCGAACATGACTGATTCCCACGAGGGTGTAGTTTGAGGCCCGAAGCGCAGCTGAGGGCCTCAATACACACGAGTTGGGAATCGCATTTTCTTCCGAGTTATACATAGTGCTTTATACTACACCTATGAGGAAAATATAATTAAAAATCCTTGTAAGATAAAGAATGATATCACTTACATGAGAAGATATATTAAGAACATTTGAAGTGTCATCATCCATTCGAACAGAACACAAACAAACAAAACACATTATTAATACAGTTACACACTGTTACACATTACATCGAAAACACTAAACACTTAATTTATATTTAAAAAGTCAAATAAATCAAAGAACGAAAAATAATTCGCGCGGACATGTTGATTTTGCCATATTTTTTACTTAAAAATATAAAAGAGGCAAATGAAGCAAACCACATACTGCCAAAAAATGTAAGTGGCCAGTATCATTTTGTGGGCTTCGAGATACAAACTTTTTGATTTTTGGCATCCGCCTGTTTCTTGTTTTGAATTATGAATTAAAAAAAAAACAAAGGAGGGGAGAAAATACTTTCTCCCCTAGGGGAGAAAGTAAATCCCATATATTTTTCCCGCCCGCATATTCGTTCGTCTGGATTTACGTACTTTCTTCCCTTTTTTCAAGTAAGAACTAATATACTTTCCGAATAGGTGTAGTATAAAAGTTATTTTCCTATTCCCTCTACAACTGGTCCTTGTGCTCTTTCAGAGAGAAAAACAGTCTTTTTATTTTTATTTCTCTGTAACTTCATAAAAAGATTGCAATTTACTCTGTAAAGTATTTCAAATCTTTTACCTTGAGAAAGTTCTAAAGAATTTCAATTTGTGTTGAAATATTTTATTTTGCGAGTTAAAAGTTATTTCTTGATATCATCTCATAAAAATCTTTAAGGTAACCGTTTCAAATTCTCAAAGTATGAATCACAGGTACCTACGTTTTGCCGAGGTTTGGTTTTTTTTTTTAATTCTGCACCTTTTACGTGTCGGCATCATTATAGCCTTTCTGCATGCATAGGTAGGTCATGTAGGAAGGGGGAAGGGGGGGTTTACTTTGAGCTCTTGGCCTAATTCCCTCGGGGCTTCGGGATTTCTTACGTTTTTGAATAAAATTACGTGTAAGATTTTATTTTAAGAAACGCGAAATATAAGGAGTAAAAAAATTTGCTGATTAAACTTTAGGGGGTGAATGTTTTACTTCCGGTGTAAAATATATCAAATGAATTTAGAACACATTTTGTTCTTACTAGATTAGAAAGCTTATAAATGGTCCTTTGGGTCGAAATCAAACCGGCATCAATTTCATCGTTTTATATAACACCTGAATCGTGCTTTTCAAGTTGCAACAACATTCTCGAAATTGGGTACTTGACTGGGTAGCTTAAAAAATTCAAAACGTTTATACTTAAAACTAATGGCTAAAAATATTGTGGATTTCATTCATCATTTAAAAAAAAATGCACATTTAGATTTCAATAATCGAATTAAAAGTATATAAGTTATTGATTTGATTAGTCAATATTTACTAAAATGTGACGTCATAATTTACTATTTTCATACAAAAAAGCGTTTTTGACATTTCATAAAAAGTTGCTGATTTGACTAGTTGGAAAGTAGCCAATTGGCTACTTGACTGGGTAGCTTAAAAAATTCAAAACGTTTATTCTTAAAACTGATGGCTAAAAATATTGTGGATTTCATTCATCATTTTAAAAAAAATGCACATTTCGATTTTAACAATCGAATTAAAAGTATATAAGTTATTGATTTGAGTAGTCAATATTTACTAAAATGTGACGTCATAATTTACTATTTTCATACAAAAAAGCGTTTTTGACATTTCATAAAAAGTTGCTTATTTGACTAGTTGGAAAGTAGCCAATTACATAAGTTACCATCAGGTTCTCCATGTGTCAGATGTGTGAACGTCATTTGTTTTGCGGTCGTGGTTGAGATGATGACATTGCTTGCCCCAGTTTCGGAAGAGGCGAGAATTTCCTGTTTAGCCTGAATCACCTAATATATCTGAGAATTTAAATGAATTTCTTTTGTACTTAATCGGGCTGCATTTCTAGCCATTCTGAGCAGTCATGAAAAAGGTTGGTAGGTCATAATATCCCTTCTTGCCTTATGTAATGCAACAATACCTATGTATCAAAAGCTATAACAGAATTTACAGTCAAAAACTCCTAATCCTTTTATTTAAAATAATAACTGTACTTCAATACGTCAAGGTTAAATGCCTTAATGTAGGAACATACCTAACCTTTAATGTGCAATAAATGATGTCGACATAGGTACACGGCCATGGCCACTATGGACAGCCTTAATTCGATATTAAGCGTGTCAAAGTTAAAAATAACAAGAATTATGTGGTCACTAATGGTATTCCCGCACAGTCATCAACCGATGTATGCCGTAAATAACCATTGTAAACTAAAAGAACTACAAAAAAAACTCATATGACAAGACTTTTTTGTCGTTTATTTGATGGGAGCTTCTACCGATTGATATAGAGAAAGAAAATAAAATAACACCACTATGTTGGTTGATATTTAAATTGTTCTACGAGACAAATCTTTCAATTGGCTGTACACAACGCGATTTACCAATTTTTTACCTACATTTCAGCTGGTTCAGCACACGGTTGTTAGAAGCCAGTTCAATTTATTTACATTCGACCGAAACGTTGCTCGTGACGTCACAACTCCCCCTGCGTCAGCTGTTGGCTGGTACCGGTGCATACATAGTTGATCTGTTTGCTTGAGTTTTTACAGGACCCACTGTGACCTAGCTTTTGTGGAACTAATCGACTTATAATCGACATTTTAGTAATGTATTCAGTTAAGAGCTTACAGGTATGGTAGGCCCTTAGCACACTTGAAACTCCGTGTGTAGTATTGGTAACGATGATCACTAACCATAAGGTGACCCGTCTACACGTGTGCTTCCTATATAAAAAAATTCTCATAAATTTAATAAAATCTCATAAAATTCAGTATGTACCCATTGCACTCTTAAATGCCATGGGATGGAAAGCAAGTATCTAAGACAGTTATTTATCTTATATGGTTAAGGTACAGTTTTGTGAAGTTCCTTTAATCTGGTGCCAAATGTCAAGTATCTGCTTTCTGTCCCTCTTAATCTCGTAAACAAGTAGTGAGTTTATCGACAGCATCGCCTTCTCAAACAGAATTACCAGCAAGTGTAAAATAAATCCAAGTCCTTTTATAACACGGATGATTGCATTTCTTTGAATCACATTGAAAACATGAAAATACTATTTTAAACAAAATCAATTATATACTATTATAGACTTATATTTATTAGTAAAAAATTTTAAACATACACACATATAATCACACCTTTTCCCTAATGGGGTAGGCAGAGCGTAAACGACCTAAACATAGGTCGTTCCGCCACGTCTGACAAGTTTTGAGGGTTATTCCAGATATAGTGACAGGTTGTCAGCCCTTCGAAATCCTTAGCTGATTTTTACAGCATGCCCGGGAGGAGATGCATCTGGCACATTCTATGTTTTTCTATCACTCCCAGTTCAGCATGGAAGTTATAATAAACTATTTTATAATAAGCAACTTTAAACGTAGACGTAGTTTACTTTGCTTTCATTTTCTTTCTCTCATGCCTCCAGGAGATTGCCTCATATTTAATACTTCCGTACAAAGGCAGCATTTTATGAACTAGCGGAACCTTGCGCAAGACTTCTCATAGTCATATGCGAATGAATAAAACATGGTTTCGCGGAATTTTTATACTGTGACAGGAAGTAGCGACTATGTTTTAATTTAATAAATCATACTGACAGTTCATTGGTCCCCTACTGAATTATAGCATCCTTTTCCTAAGAAGAGATAGAAATTATGATAAAACCTAAGAACATGGCATACATACGGAAGAATTTTTTATTGGTATACCATCGTCCACGACCTAGACTGGAGTCAAGACCAAACCCACTTCCAATAATTAAAAAAAACACATGGTTATCCATGTGTTCTGCTGGATATAAATCCAACGATTCCGATAGGATAGATAAGCGATGGGCACCGCAAGGGACAACCTGGTTTAAGTAGGAATACCAGAGCTTTTAATTTTGAGTTTGAGCATCTGGGTTTGTTCGCTTCATCGTCAAATCTGTCTTGGCCGCCTTCGACCTTCAATTAAAGTACAGTCAGTAGTACGATTATCTGACCCTATCTCTTGCACAGTTCTTGCTAGGGTCAGATAATCGTACTCCTGACTACAAGCCCATCACAAAAAAAAAAATTCACAGACCTTAACTCAAAACAGAGAACATTTTTCAATAAAAACACGTAGAGTCGGGATTAACTCTCAAGCCAAGCGGCGTTTATGGTGTTCCAGGACATTTAAGCTTTATAGCTTGTAGTACGTTGCACCCAGTACAACAAACGATGTGTACTTTGACCTTTGCTTCTAAGCTATCCCGTGCAGTGTTTAAGGATTTATAGTTATTGGAATGTTTAAGGAGTAAATGACATCGAAATGGTTATTTTTTTGGTATGGAGTTTGGTGGTACAATTGTCTTCGCTTTTTCTCTTCTTTTTAAGTGGGTTTTCGAGTCGACGTAAGACCCGAGGAACTCTGGTGTCAGAAATTATAAAACAGTTCAAACCACAGCTAGTACGCCTTTGTCATAGTTTCTGTAACGCACTCTAATGAACACCGAAATCTATGGCTTAACACGCCCTCCGAGGCACAGAATAGTTTAAGTTATGGTTTTCTGCTGGGCAAAGGCCTCCCTCCTCTCTTTCCACTCATCCCTATTTTGAGCAGTGATATAGGCTAATTAAGATAAGATAAGATAAGATGTTTTTTTAGGATATTTGAGCTTGTAGTACATTCCATCCCGTAAAGCTTGGGCGATGTGAACTTTGACCTTTGATTCTAAGCTATCCCGTGTAGCCTGTGAAGAGGATTTATTGGGATTCTGTTAACTAGTTCACAGAGTCGAGTGCATGTTTTATGGATGGTATGGTAAATAACATCGGATTTTTTAAGTTGATTATGTATGGGAGCGTAAAAGAAGGTTCATACCTTTATTAACGTGATTTAGTTACTTAACGACCGCAAGAAAAGCATAATGTAAAAACTATAAAGAATGCATAAAACTAAAATATGCTTTGTAAGCTATCACGTCCGAATCCTCCCAGTTAAACACTTTGATTTTCTTTAAGCTTTAATTTCAGTTTTATTTTATCATTCTTTCTATCTCTACAAGACAATATCACTTTCTCACTACAATAAAATGATTCAGTTTTATGTAAGTTTCTGATATTATTTTCCCGTCGTAGAAGTAGCCTTCCTTTCTGTATTTCCAGCTTATTTTGCAAAGCCCTAGTAGAGGTTGCTCTCGTACAAATAAATCCAGTTTATCACAGCTCGTGTATTACGAATGAATAAACAGAAAGGCGAATATCAGACTAAATCTCGTTTACATAAAATGTGTTGCATTGCAGTGAACATGTTATTTCCCAGTTCCCTTGCGATTTAACTTTACATGTGAGCTTTGCGTAAGATAAAGTAAAAATAAATTAACTAAAATAAACGAAAGGAAACTGTAGCGCCCAACACTTTGTCTACCTATCTTTTTTAGATTACAGTAGCCGATACTCTGATATGTGTGCTTTTCGAAGTGGTGTTGTCTTCTTTGAGCTCGTGTTTCCGATGAAGAACCAGTCTCAGCTGTCTCAGAGGAATATAAGCGAACATAACTTGGTTAACAAATTCGTAACACATTGCTGACATCAAAACTTGGTACTATGCATAGAGTAAGTACTCGTATGTAGGTACATTACATTGCACGGATGGTTAGTGTATTTATCTCCCTATTATCCTTAAATCTTATATAAGCTGGGCAATGTACACCGAATTTCACTTGTAATTTGTAAATTGTGTTTTAATGAAACGTGCCCTTTATATTATCTAATAGAAGCCATGTATGCAAATGCTTCGTAGACTTATTAGATTTTCCGTTTGAGCGCGGGTTAATGACGGAACTTTTAGATCAAATCCTGCAAAGTTGAAACTGTGTGGAGACACGATCGATAAGTTATAATTCTAAAACTGTCTTTGTAGTCTAGTGCTTATAGCCTTGGGTGTGTATCCGGATGTCGGGAGTTTGATTTCCAAGGTGACACAAAGTTGATATTACAACCTTGGGAGAATATTCCCAGTTTAGTTAAGATAGGAGAAGAACATAAGTAGGAAAATCACATCCTTTGCTGAAAAATGAAATGATTGCGTAATTTCGAGGGTTTATGCTGTCGGACCCGATTGCTGTGTCTGATAGTGGTAATTACACAAACCATTCCAGAGAAAAATTAGACAACTGAATGACTTCAACGTTGGTAGTAAAGTAAAGGTCTGGATCTCTTAGGGATGGTCTTATACCACCAGCGAGTCCAGCGCCATACACGTTGATTTCTACCCTTGTGTAGGAATTGGAGCAGTTCCTCGTGCCAGTAACGTCAGAAAACCTAAATATGGGTCTATTTTCATCTCAAAATAGCTTTGAAGTTATTTTACATGACCTATTTTTGTATGTCTCCTGGTTTAATACGAAGAGGTGTCAACATCCTATAGACAGGTCACTGGGACGCATGGAACTCTAATCAGAGAGCGAGATATGAAAATAGGACGCTCTTTAAATAGGAAATGAGGAAAATTCCCATACATTTTAGACATGTACCTACTTTATAGCAAATGATCAACTTATTTCCGTTTCTCTGTCATGGTTTGTATCCAAGATTTAAACCTCCATCCATCCTTGCGCTGCTTCGATTAAATGATCTACTTATTGAGTCCTTGAAATATTTTAATTATTTCAGTTCCTAATACTCGTCTTAGTTATAAAATGAGGCAACTATTAACTTCGATTCTTTAGACAAAAAATATTTACTGAGGTACAATTTAGATTTTGTACTTTTACTACTTATTTGGACTTCCCGGACATAGATGACACTTCAATTAATTAAAATACGGAAGTTTATTTCAATTATTCCGCCAGTCGAAGTTAGTAGTTGTAGGTACTTTAGTGTAAATTAAGAAATTTGATTATTTTAATTAATGAGAAAGACGATGAATATGCATGTACATTTTATTATGGAGTTATATAAATCTTGCGAAACAGAGCGTAACATGCTAAAAATAAAGCAAAAAATTAATTTGTTATGCACATTTAAAACAACATTAAAATTGTTATTTTCCTTATACTTGGAATGCGAAGTATTAAGTTTAAAAATCTGCCATTTTTCTTTTAAATAGCTTTATTTTCTAAAGAAAAACAACATTCAACTATAATATTTGTTAGAAATGTACATAAATGAAATATTAATATCCTTTCGAGACGACTTTGACTAATTTCATGAGATGTTTCTTGCTCTTTCTTCTTTTCTTATTCGAAAATCATCTAAAGCCTCGTGTCCAATTAATCATAATCAAACGCTCTTAGAGCTCCATCTTTTTATTTGGAAAATTCTACTTTGAGTACGTTTTTATTCTTGAGTGAACAATTTTGAGAAATAAGAAATTAATAGTTGGTGTGAAGCGAGTTTTGAACGAGAGTTTTAGCGCAAAAAGATTATTATTATAATTTGGTCTTTTACTTATTTTTAGAAATCAAATTAGATATCGATGGATTGAACCTAAATACTTTAACCTCTCTTACCACAAAAGATAAATAATATTTCAACCTTTATAAGGCTTTGCTTTGATGCTACGGTAAATATAAGACCTCAATTTGGGCACTTAGTCACTCGACCGGTAATAATTGTACTCATAGTGTCTTTGACCGTACCTTTTCCTAAAATTAATAGTGAGGTTAGGGTCGGTTCCACTGAATTCTAGTTTAGGTAAAGAACGCATAGCTAAAAATGACAGCTAAAACAATAATTTGATAAGAGCCGGGCCCTGTGATATTTTAGGAATTGAATAACACCAAAGCAATATTTTTTGTAATTTACAAAAAAAAACAATATTAGTCGGGAGTTTCTCGCTCGTAATCAATCAACTTTTTTTTAAACAACAATTGATTGAGAAGAAATGGGATTATTATCTTATAATATCTTGATCAGATAATTGAAGCCTAGACTGCAGTAATAAAAACAGTAGTTTTGAATTAAGATTTTCATCATAATTTTCTTTGATGATATTAATAATTTGAATACAAAAATGTAACACTTATTTTCTGTCCTGTATGCTCTAACTTGAAGTAAAATTTAATATTTCTTGATGTGACTGGCTCTTAGAGGACTCTCAAGTCCATTACTTCCAATTATTCTCAAGTGAATGACGTCAGCTATTAAGCTGTCCTCTCGAATTATTTTTTGCAACGGTTTTTAGTTATCTTAACCTTATGAAAACAGGAAAATCTTGTATAAAATGATGTTGAAGTTAGTTAGGTATATTTTTAGACTGCCGAGTAAAATGGAGACTCTGAGTGTTTATTAATTTATTTTTTAAATAAGAACAGGACCCAATTTATTCTAAACAGATGTAATCAATTATTTTTGCGCTTAGCGCGACATATTATATGAATAAAAAAAAACACAAATGCAATAAAAAATACATGATATTCTTCTTCAGATCAATCTAAACTATACTTATACTTAGGTAACCTACTTAAAGTTATTTTAAAGCATCACAAATCATTTGCAAATAATACATTTATTTCCATATTCGACATAACTTCAACGTCGCTTCAACCAACAATACAAAGAACGTTCTACTGACTGACATTCAATCTCTTGATTGATTTTCTAGACAAATTCGTTCATTTCTCGTATTCGACTTGCATGTCGCGTTTTTCTTCGCTCTTATTTTTATTTATATTATATAGGCTATATTTCATTCAATATTAATGTTATGCTTCGTTTATCTTTTTATTTCTAAAAATAGACTGTATATTTTACTCAATTTTAATGTGATTTTGTCCTCAAGGAGAAGTATTTGATATTTCCGCTCAATTTTGATCAAGTCCCGATTTTTTTTCGCATTTTGCCTTTTATATCTTCGCTCTCATATCTAAAAATAGGACATGGACCTTTTGAACAATGTTACCTGTTGTGTTGTTTAAGTACCTTTTTTATTTCTAAAAGTTGACTATACATTTTATTCATTATCATTGTTAATGTCTCTATTGTCTCTCCCACCTTCCAGATTTGAATACATTATTGTATTAAATCAGGTCTGAGCGCGGTTGGTTGAGATATGTACTATGAGATAAATACCTTTGCCCGGCGTTTCGATCGCGTTACAGCGGTCGTGGTAATTATCTCATAGTACCTATCTCAACCAACCGCGCTCAGACCCGATCTAATCTAATACAATAATGTGTACAAAGCGCGAAAGTTTTAAACAAACATTGAATACATTAATCACTACTAACGTGTCCTTCTCTATTGTCCTCAGGGAGAAGTATTAGAATGTCCACTATGCCTGACCGCACTGAGCGCCAGCACTTTAGTCCGTCTGGCGTGGTGCACGCACCGCTGCTGCGAGCCATGTCTGCGGCAGTACCTCAACATCGAGATCTTCGAGGCCAGGGTCCCCGTCTCCTGTCCCGTGTGTCACGAGAACATGCACCCTTTAGGTCAGTATCCATCACGTTGTGCGCTAATGCGCTAACGGACGCGGTTGATGACTTGTGTTGTGATTATGAGTTGCTGGTTATTGTATGCATTTTTTTTGGTTGATATATGTAAGTAACCGTTTGTTCCTAAATAAATAAAAATAAATAAATAAATTTTGAACGGTACCTACCCGCTTGACGCAGCTCACGGCCTTATACGGGGTGTAAGGGACAGCGTCCCGCAAACTGATAGGGGTTGCTCAGTCAACGATACTGAACAACTATCACCAGGATTTTTTTTCAGATAATGAAAAAAAAATTTGCTTTTTCATACAAAATGACCACCTCGATCAGACAATTTGTATGAAAAAGCAAATTTTTTTTTCATTTCCTGATAAAAAACCTGGTGATAGTTGTTCAGTACCGTTGACTGAGCAACCCCTATCAGTTTGCGGGACGCTGTCCCTTACACCCGGTATAGTGGTAGAATCCCGCAGGATTTCGCCTGGCATGCGACCACCCTTTCACAAAATTTCGGCGACAAGCAGCTTGCTGCATTCCTACAGTGTACATGGGAATACCCTCTGCCTTTGAAGGTTTTAAAATGGGTTTAAATGAGCTCACTAAGTTTAAGTTCGAGTTTGTATCGATCTAGACTCCCGAAGCCATTTGCTATGCAGAATAAATAAATGGTTTTTTTTATCGGCGGTCGCCTTTATCTTATTTCGATTTATGTTGTAGGTAGATCGTGACCAGCATTGAGGATGTGGGTCTTGCAGTAGTCTTTGTTTTGATGGGTTCTTTATGTTTCATGCGGTATACTAAAGTAGGTACATAGTAATACACTACTAATACTTGATTAGATTATAATAGCTTAAAGTTGAAGTATTTACGATAATTATATAATAAGACTTTAGACAGTCAGTATTAGCGGCTAGTTTAGCTATAAATTATATGATCTTCAGATTTTTGGCGTTCTAACCCTAGCCTAGATTTATTAAGAGGTTTTTCCCATACACCTTGTAGATTGCCTAAGTTACTTAATTACATTCAAAATCATTTTCTGGTACATTTGCTTAATTTTAACATAATTATTTAGTTGGAATATCAGAAATTGTAGGAACAGACACATTTGAAGCAAGAACCGGGCCTAATAGACCGATAGAGCTCTTTTTTATTCAAAATAAGTTACATCTCGTAAATTCTAATATGAATAAGGAAAAGGAAAATCATAAAGTAGCTTTTATTAGCTGTGTGTCAGTGTGCGTCATACTCATCGCAGGTTAGGAGGAAAAAGATTATAATTTTACAGCATTACCATTACGTTCAACATGAAGGGTTCATTGCACAGTTCATTGCACAGAGCAGAATGGTTCATTGTTAATCAATAAATTTGTTTCATGATAGGTAGGTCACTATAGACCACTGCAAGCCATGGCATAGCCCTTCTCGGCTTTTAGGGAGGATTTGCCATACTCACCACCATCACATTTATACCCAAGTACAGTGCAACATGTCATGTTAGTTTGACAGGGAAATCTAGCAAGCACTATAATAAGTAGGTAATCAGTTAATCACTTCTTCTTCTTCTTCTTCTTAGCGAGTGGATTTTCGAGTCGAACAACGACCCGATAAACCCCGATGTCAGAGTTTTCAAACCGCCTAGTAGCACAGCTATAGGCCTCTGACATGGTTTCAGTATCGACCACTATCAAAGACAGCGACCGGGACCGACGGCTTAACGTGCCCTCCGAAGCACGGAATCTTTTTTCTTTTCGGACAATCAGGTGATTCAGCCTGCAATGTCCTAACCAAACTGGGGAAAACCTCACAAAGTGTTAAATTGACAAATATCAACTTTGTGTTCCCCCCCTGGGAATCGAACCCAGGACCTCCGGATCGTAAGCCCACAGCTTAGACCACTAGACCACAGAGGCAGTCAGTGAATCACTAATGTAGTGAGTGATGGGGTCTGACCCGGCATGATACTGGTCAGAATTGCAACTCGAATGTGGCTGTTTTTGTCTAATTAATTTAATATGGCTGCGAAAAAATAGACGCCAACCAAAAATAGACGCCAACCAATTGGCTGAAATGTGCGGCAAATTATCACCACAACGAGACATACATTAACATTTATTTAGCTCAATAGAGAACGAAATATTTCACATCTTGCCTCAATGTTATGATTGGTCATGCTCAGCCATCACTATTGGTGTTTGGAATTGATATTAAATAACAGCCTAGGAAACTTTTGATTCTAATGCAACATGTACATATGTATGCATTTCATATACTTAATATAAATTAGTAAAAGTGTATTTGAACCGCTTTATTATTAACTCAGTATTGGAAAACTATAAAAATGTTCGTATAAATGATATTAGATACGTATTTTTTAAATTGACTTATTTATAATCTACGCAACGTTTTTTTTTTTTTCACAATTATAACAGTTTAAACTTGGTTTGAACGCGTAAATAGTCTGACCTACATTTTCTTCCTGTTATTAAATGTTGTATCAACATCAACAATATTCTTAGAATTAAAGTTTATTTTTCCTCTATCCACACCACAATAACCACAAGATGTCTATCAATAAATTAAATATAATTTGCAACTAATTTGAGGCTGTATTTCTTACATAGGTATTTCTTATATTTCATTGTAGTAAATAAAAAATATTACAACTTGCGTCGACCCCAATTTAACTAAAGGAAAAGGCAAGATGAAAAGGATGATAAAATACGAAAAAATATTCATCATCATCATCATCATCAGCCTGTATCAGTCCACTGCTGGACATAGGTCTCTCCCATGGCACGCCACTCAGCTCGGTCTTCAGCCGTTCTCATTCAATTTCTGCCCGCTTTCTTACGAATATCATCGCCCCACCTATAGTTCAGGACGTCCTACTCTACGTTTGCCTTGTGGTATCCACTCTAGAACTCGTCTGCTCCAAAATATTTTTATGGTATTTTTATAAGAAACGTTTCTATTTTAAATTATCATACTTACGAAAGTTTTGCTACAAATCATGTCTACTTATTTCGTGATAATTCAGTCTTTAGAATTTTTTCTCTTTTCTTTCAAGTACAAAAATACTTTTAAAAGCTGGCCAAACTTGTTTAATAAGTCCCTGAAGTGTTTATTTTTGTGAAAGTTTGGTTCCGTATACTTATTTATTGTTTTAAATAATATAATATAATATTAAGTATAATTTATTTAACTGTGTAAAATAGTATTTTTTACGTGATTATAGATATATTCGCTCTCAATCAGAAATAAATATTTTCAGCGGGTGTCGCTCGCCATCGACGGATATAAATATAAGTATCTGGGAAATCATCATTACCGAACTCTATTATTACGATTTAATATCAATAGCTAAAACTATTAACTTATCTTTTATTTCAGACGTGCGGAAGATAGTGGACAACCCAGTCCTTTATGACAAATATGAGGAGTTCAGCGTGAGACGAGCGCTGGCTGCCGATCCCGACACGCGGTGGTGTCCAGCGCCTGACTGCAGGTAACTTCAGTTATAGTCGCCATAAAAAAAGTTTACATGAATTTTAAAAACTGTGTAGCATTAATGATGACAAATTATTATGTTCTTTACCAATTCCAGTTTCGCGGTAGTAGCCACGGGTTGCGCGTCATGTCCTAAACTAACCTGCCTAGCCCCCGGGTGTGGGGCGTCGTTCTGCTATCATTGCAAAGCGGCGTGGCATCCCACACAGACTTGCGATGCTGCTAGAAGATCTCGCGCCCCGCCACCTACTAGACAACCACAACCATCTCATTCGGACTTGGATCATGGGGAATCTAGTAAGTTTTGCTTTGCTTATTTGGCGCCCGAACTGGGACCCTTAATGCCATTCTTTTTCTGTCGTGTGTGTTCTTAAATACGAAAACTGTCGCAGCCTTCTGAATCGGACCTGTATGATAGTAAATCTAGCAGGACTCTTATTTACTTCTTTGTTTATTTGGCCCCCAATCCAGGGCCACAAACAAACTCTTAATATCATTTTAGTCTCTCTTAATATCAGTCGAGATATACTCTTACACACGTAAGGGATAGCGTACCAGAAACTAATAGGGGTTGCTCAGTAAACGAAATCACAGAATATATCATAGTACTAGGACGAAACTGAACAACTTTCACCAGGAAATTCTTTCAATAAATCTTCTTCTTCCGTGCCGTGCCTTTCAATAAATGAAAAATAATAAACTACTTTTCATACAAAATTATCAGACAAATTTGTATAAAAAAGCCATTTTTTTAATCATTTCCTGAATGATTTTCCTGTTTAAAGTTGTTCAGTTTCGATGACTGAGCAACTCCTTTTAGTTTTTGGTAGGTACGCTGTCCCTTAAACCCGGTATTTTGTGTTCGTCTGCAACATTCATTTATTCAAAATATGACCATGTCCATAAAACATACTTGTTAATTTGGCGCCCAGCCAGGGACCTTATGATATGCGAACGCGTACAGAGTGTATGAATATGACAACTTGGCGAACTTAGTTTTTAATGTAAAAAAAACGTTTTGCAGGTGAAGTGAAACCCTGCCCGCGCTGCTCGGTGCTGATAGTCAAAGTGGAAGATGGCTCCTGCAACCACATGGTGTGCTGCGTGTGCGGCGCAGAGTTCTGCTGGCTTTGCATGAAGGAGGTTTCTGATCTGCATTACCTCAGGTGACATATATGGAGATTGGATCATTTTGATGCAATGTTATTTATATAAAGCGCCTTTACATATCTCATGCCCTATTATATGGTCTTTAATTCCCTGAAAGCTGGTAACTATGTTGGCCAAATCTCCCAAGGGAAATTAAGAAATTTAAAAAAAAGAACTGTCATTATGTTAGAAGTCAAAGTTAAAAACCATATTATAAAGTCCTATTCTATTTTCTTTCCATTCTCGGAATCGAGTATTTACTCGAATCGAAATCGATTTTCCAAACGAAATTGTATTTGAATTTATAAAAAAAATTCTAAATGAGCATTTTTTTGAAAATGATTAATTAAACCCACAATGTTTTAGCCATCAGTTTTAAGTATAAACGTTATGAAAATTTTTTAGTCACCCAGGAAACAAGCCTATTGGATATGCTATATCATAATAGGATGTAAATCTGATATAAAACTTTGTTCATTCCAGTCCAAGCGGCTGCACATTCTGGGGCAAGAAGCCGTGGTCTCGCAAGAAGAAGCTTCTTTGGCAACTCGGCACTCTAGCCGGGGCTCCACTAGGCATTGCCGTAGTGGCGGGCGTGGCGCTACCCGCGCTATTAGTGGGGCTGCCTTTGTGGGCGGGGCGAAGAGCGCATAGAAGGCTGAGGCGCGCAAAACCTGCTAAGAGACGAGCTGCTGTTGCTGCTGCTGTCGCTGCTGCGGTAAGTCATTGCTGTAATAGAGGTTACTATGAGTGTGTTCCTTAGGGAAAGGTGTGGTAGTTTAGGGAAAGGTAGTTTTTAATGTCAGTCCTAATTAAAATCTCTAGGTACCCATCCTAAGAAGCCTGAATGGTATAGTGAATAGGGCCGCGGCCTTCTGTGCAGGACGTCGTGGTTCGAATCCCACCACGTACCAATGTGTTTTTCGATTTTCGAATTTCATATGTACGTTTATTCGGCGCTTTTACGGTGAAGGAAAACACCGTGAGGAAACCTGCATATACCTACGATGAAATTCAAAGTTTGTGTGTAATCTAATCTATGATTGGGTCTGGTTTCCCTTTTGGATTGCTGAGGTCAGATGGCAGTCGCTCTGTGTAAAAACCAGTACCCTCGTTCAGTCCCCTATATTAGGTAGCCGACCCCGTGAAATACGGGAAAAAGGCTAGGAAGAGAGTGGTACCCATCCTAAAAACGTTCGCATTTTTATACTTCTTTTTCTTGTCGTGTCGTCTACTTTATACTAACTACACCCCATTTCTCTTACAGTTAGTGGTATCCCCGCTAGTGGCGGGCCTGGCGGTGGGCATCGGCGTGCCCATCCTCCTGTTCTACGTGTACGGAGTGGTGCCGGTGTCCCTGTGCCGCGCGGGGGGGTGCGGGGGCGGGCCGCGCGGGGGACACTCGTACGAGGAGGACCCCCCGCCCGATACTGATGCCGCCTCGAGAAGATTGGAGCCGAGTATAGGTAATTATTCTTTATGTGAGTTGTTTTCTCTATTAGTTTTTTTTAAATATTTTTTAGATAAGCTCGCATTTGAATGTCTATCAATCAATCAGTAAATTACTCTAGTTTGAGACAGAGTCGACGATATGAATGAGCGTTCACTCTCACCTTAAAGAGCTAATGCTTGCATGTTTTCGAAAATAAGACGCATGTCGATCTTGTGCGCTTTATAAATAGGAAAAAAACTAGACGCTACAGTTCACGGCGATAAATATTGCACATCAATTGATTAATAAATCTAAATGTTCAATTAAGCCGTAGATGCAATTAAGCCATAAAAGCTAGTGACTTATAAACAAACCCTTGTCCCTAGGCGACGCATCACTATCAGCAGGCTCGCATCACGCCGAGGTCCGCGCGCCATCGCTCGCCGCACTGGCCGGCTCCTTGGGGGGCCATGAGGCACCTTCCCCCGCCGCTCACAGGCTAGAGGTCACTGCTGATGTCGCTGCTTCTGATAATACCAGCGCGGCCAGCTGGCCCGATGATGTACCTTCCACTTCTTCTAGGTTAGTATAAGTATAACCTGTACTATAAAACCTGACTTGAAATAGCGACTGTCGCTAAACTGTCGCAATTGCTACCAAGAGCTGTCGCTATCGCTCATCGTGCGAGTATCGTGGTAGGAAAAATATTTCGGGCGCCGTCAGTCGCCGCACTGGCTGGCCCATTCATTAGGGGGCTATGAGACACCTTCACCTGCTGCTCATAGGCTCATAGACTGGACTGCTGATGTCGCTGCTTCCGATAATACCAGCGCTGTTAACATTTTCCAGGTTGGTACACCCTGTACTATAAACTTAATTCTAAATAGCGACTGTCGCTAAACTGTCGCAAATGCTACCAAGAACTATCGCTATCGCTCTTTGCACGAATATCGTGGTAAGGGAATGAATATACAAACGACTGACGGCGACGCACACCTGTAGATTACCAATTATTCTCATTAAATTAATAACAAAATGAATCGAATGAAATGGCATGCGCTCTCATTGCCACATTATCAATCACTGAATGAATATGAGATTTTTACAAATTAACATTATCTTTACAGGTCAGCGCGTCTACGTAGTTTATTCCTGTATGGCTCAGCGATCCCCCCGGCGGACTTAGAGGCCGGCACCTCCACAGTCATGACAAACCCGTCAGCCAAGTCTGAAGTGACCAGCACCTGCGAGACCTCCCGCCGCTCCCCCTCGCCCTCCCCCTCCCCCTCGTAGCGGCGCGAGCAGCGGAGGGCGGCCACCTCGCGGAGGGTACAAGAGTGCAACCTCCCAGAGTGGACCTACTCGCCGTGGTACTCCGCTGACTTCCCTGACTTCAAACCCGCCAAACAGGATAACAACCCACTGAAGGACCCCGACGAAATCACCATAGAGAGCGCATTCGTTAGAGCTCTGGCGGAAAATATGCAGCAACGCTCTGAAGATACTCCGTTGATGCGCTTCGTGGCGTGGGTGGCGGCGCGGCGCGTCTCCAAGAATAAACGAATGCTCGAAATTCCTATGTGAGGGTTCGAAAGTCCTGTGCGACGGTTCGAAAGTTCTGTTTAAAAGGTAGAAAGTCTGATATGACGATTTGAAAGTCACTTGTGAGGATTTGAAACCTATATAAAACAAGATTCATCGACCGAAATCCGTCGCATATGGTAATATGTTCGTTCTCTCGACGAGTCGTTTTCGATATTCGGGTGCGCGAAAATGGGAATGGGGGGAGGGGGAGGGCGAGGGGGAGCGGCGGGAGGTCTCGCAGGTGCTGGTCACTTCAGACTTGGCTGACGGGTTTGTCATGACTGTGGAGGTGCCGGCCTCTAAGTCCGCCGGGGGGATCGCTGAGCCATACAGGAATAAACTACGTAGACGCGCTGACCTGTAAAGATAATGTTAATTTGTAAAAATCTCATATTCATTCAGTGATTGATAATGTGGCAATGAGAGCGCATGCCATTTCATTCGATTCATTTTGTTATTAATTTAATGAGAATAAATTGGTAATCTACAGGTGTGCGTCGCCGTCAGTCGTTTGTATATTCATTCCCTTACCACGATATTCGTGCAAAGAGCGATAGCGATAGTTCTTGGTAGCATTTGCGACAGTTTAGCGACAGTCGCTATTTAGAATTAAGTTTATAGTACAGGGTGTACCAACCTGGAAAAAGTTAACAGCGCTGGTATTATCGGAAGCAGCGACATCAGCAGTCCAGTCTATGAGCCTATGAGCAGCAGGTGAAGGTGTCTCATAGCCCCCTAATGAATGGGCCAGCCAGTGCGGCGACTGACGGCGCCCGAAATATTTTTCCTACCACGATACTCGCACGATGAGCGATAGCGACAGCTCTTGGTAGCAATTGCGACAGTTTAGCGACAGTCGCTATTTCAAGTCAGGTTTTATAGTACAGGTTATACTTATACTAACCTAGAAGAAGTGGGAAGGTACATCATCGGGCCAGCTGGCCGCGCTGGTATTATCAGAAGCAGCGACATCAGCAGTGACCTCTAGCCTGTGAGCGGCGGGGGAAGGTGCCTCATGGCCCCCAAGGAGCCGGCCAGTGCGGCGAGCGATGGCGCGCGGACCTCGGCGTGATGCGAGCCTGCTGATAGTGATGCGTCGCCTAGGGACAAGGGTTTGTTTATAAGTCACTAGCTTTTATGGCTTAATTGCATCTACGGCTTAATTGAACATTTAGATTTATTAATCAATTGATGTGCAATATTTATCGCCGTGAACTGTAGCGTCTAGTTTTTTTCCTATTTATAAAGCGCACAAGATCGACATGCGTCTTATTTTCGAAAACATGCAAGCATTAGCTCTTTAAGGTGAGAGTGAACGCTCATTCATATCGTCGACTCTGTCTCAAACTAGAGTAATTTACTGATTGATTGATAGACATTCAAATGCGAGCTTATCTAAAAAAATATTTAAAAAAAACTAATAGAGAAAACAACTCACATAAAGAATAATTACCTATACTCGGCTCCAATCTTCTCGAGGCGGCATCAGTATCGGGCGGGGGGTCCTCCTCGTACGAGTGTCCCCCGCGCGGCCCGCCCCCGCACCCCCCGCGCGGCACAGGGACACCGGCACCACTCCGTACACGTAGAACAGGAGGATGGGCACGCCGATGCCCACCGCCAGGCCCGCCACTAGCGGGGATACCACTAACTGTAAGAGAAATGGGGTGTAGTTAGTATAAAGTAGACGACACGACAAGAAAAAGAAGTATAAAAATGCGAACGTTTTTAGGATGGGTACCACTCTCTTCCTAGCCTTTTTCCCGTATTTCACGGGGTCGGCTACCTAATATAGGGGACTGAACGAGGGTACTGGTTTTTACACAGAGCGACTGCCATCTGACCTCAGCAATCCAAAAGGGAAACCAGACCCAATCATAGATTAGATTACACACAAACTTTGAATTTCATCGTAGGTATATGCAGGTTTCCTCACGGTGTTTTCCTTCACCGTAAAAGCGCCGAATAAACGTACATATGAAATTCGAAAATCGAAAAACACATTGGTACGTGGTGGGATTCGAACCACGACGTCCTGCACAGAAGGCCGCGGCCCTATTCACTATACCATTCAGGCTTCTTAGGATGGGTACCTAGAGATTTTAATTAGGACTGACATTAAAAACTACCTTTCCCTAAACTACCACACCTTTCCCTAAGGAACACACTCATAGTAACCTCTATTACAGCAATGACTTACCGCAGCAGCGACAGCAGCAGCAACAGCAGCTCGTCTCTTAGCAGGTTTTGCGCGCCTCAGCCTTCTATGCGCTCTTCGCCCCGCCCACAAAGGCAGCCCACTAATAGCGCGGGTAGCGCCACGCCCGCCACTACGGCAATGCCTAGTGGAGCCCCGGCTAGAGTGCCGAGTTGCCAAAGAAGCTTCTTCTTGCGAGACCACGGCTTCTTGCCCCAGAATGTGCAGCCGCTTGGACTGGAATGAACAAAGTTTTATATCAGATTTACATCCTATTATGATATAGCATATCCAATAGGCTTGTTTCCTGGGTGACTAAAAAATTTTCATAACGTTTATACTTAAAACTGATGGCTAAAACATTGTGGGTTTAATTAATCATTTTCAAAAAAATGCTCATTTAGAATTTTTTTTATAAATTCAAATACAATTTCGTTTGGAAAATCGATTTCGATTCGAGTAAATACTCGATTCCGAGAATGGAAAGAAAATAGAATAGGACTTTATAATATGGTTTTTAACTTTGACTTCTAACAT
>JARACY010004114.1:0-28712 GCA_029255725.1 Scrobipalpa atriplicella | reverse complement strand
AGGGCAGGGCTGCGATAGCGATCTTGCAGCGCCGCAGCGCGCTCCTGAAGCGTGACGCGCGGCGGCCAGGCGCTGGCGCTGGCGAGCACCTCCACTCGCTCCGTGCATGAATGACTCTTGCTTGCTCGTAAATCAAAGCCGTGTTTACAGTTTTTGCTTGTCGGAGGCTCGCGCTCTTTGTCTCGCGTTCAATCGCTATCGGGCCGTGCACACGGCGGCACGGCGCCCGTGCAATATGCAGTGTGCACGGCGCATTAGGTATTACACACACGCTCGCACGAAGGCTACTCTCAGACAAAGCACTTTAGTCACAAACCCTCGTTTCGACCTCATGTATGGGTCCTACGTGTTTTCTACTCGGTTTTTCGTCGCGTTGTGCTAGTTGTATCAGGATTCAATGTGTTCCAAAACAAATTGCCTTGCCTGTGGTTCATTTGTGTGCATTTTGAGGTTATAGTCGTATTTGATGACTTTACTGGCCAGTGCAGCCTTGCTGGACCATTTCAATTTTACAAAAGGCATAATTCCATTCATGTGTAGTGATTTTCATTTTGATAGTTGTGTTCCAAAGTGGTCGGGTCCATTGAGGGCTATGTGATGTGCAGTGAGTGTGAAATCAGGATTTTGGAGCTCCACATTCATGTGATCATCAATATTGTTATTGGATTTTGTCTGTCAACACCATGATCAGGTAAATAAGGCGGCCCATTGCCATATAAATAAAAGTTGAAGCTGAAGACCATTATTACATAAGATATCCAACCCACCAATCAAGGAACAACCCATAATCAAAATTTTTAAGAAAAATATCTTCTACAAATGAAACCCACCACTGTAATTTTCTAATCTTTTCTAGAGAGCCCGTAGCAACATTTCAATACAATACAGTTGCCAGTTATCTTTCTGCCAGCATATTTTAAGGATATTTGAAATGGCCATTACATAATTAGTTTCAGTTTACTAACCACCCCACCCACCCGATTGCACACACAATATTGCAGTGCAGTGTGGGTTTCGCTATGGTAACTTTACTGATAGTGTTACTGTAAGTAGGTATAAGCACTAAACATTCTTGCAATCGCTTGTTGCAAACATGTTGTAAGATAGTGATTTAGGTGTTCCAGTGGATTTTGGTTATAACGACGGCTGAGGGGACCACATTAATGTCGTCGCTATATCCGGAGGTCGCTATATCCAAAACAATTCAAAATTGTTTACACAGATCAACATTGTTTACACCATTTTTTCAGTCTCAAAATGATGTCCACTTTTTCTTTTACAGTTAAATGTACATCTAGGTGCCATATTCTTAAGTTTAAAAAAGGAAGGAAAATAAGATGACACATTGGTATTGATTTGTGGAGAGCACAATGTAACTAAATCTGAACCAAAATTGTTGCCGTCCCATTCTGTTCTCTTAGGTTAGGATAAACAATGACAGGACAGGTGACCATCTCAGGTGATTTTGTGTGCATACAAATAGATACTATTGCATCATGACATTCATGATCACGACTTCTTATAATTTTCCCACTTTATTAGTAATCTATTTTCCATGCTAGACTGCAAGCGATATACAAACATAGTAGAATGTGCTTCCTGCTTCGCCTTCGGGGATGCTGTAATAAAACCAGCAGAGGATTCCTGGGTTACATGTTCTGTAGTTTAGGCAATGAACTGACAACCTGTCACTACTCATTCAAATCTGAAATTGCCATCTTTGTCAGACATGGCGAAAACTGGCCGTTTTACGCTCTGCCTACCCCAATTAGGAATAAAAGCATGTATGTTTGTTTTTGTCCCTTATCCATTCACCACCTTACCCATTTCTTCCACATTTATATCCTCTATGAGCAGGGTGAGCACACCACTTTGCTATCTCATTAGTATTATTACTAGCAGTTGTTATGGCTCGGCTGGTGGTACAGTAGTATTTTCCTAATACTATACACAGGTATACTTGTTTATGTACCTTCATGTTGTATTATGTTATGACAACAATCTGCTGATTTGTTTGTATGTAGATAACTCTGAAACAACTAGGCCAGACCATTTTAGAGTCTCCCAGAGAAGCAAAATCCTATACAATCTTAGGTTCATTTTATTTTTTAAACATTAATATTTTAATACCAAACTAAAGAAGCATGAATGAATATGTTGCCTTTGATTATGTGTACAGAGTTTGGTTTTATTGTTTAAGAATGTAAGCAATGACATATTTGCTAGGATGCTCTGCTCATGCTATGTGAGGAATACAATACAGTGCCACCTAGACTAGACCTACAAATATTTCAATCAATCAATCTTTTATGTTATGGCGTTTCCACTATGATTTCGCCAATGTCTAGTTTTTTTAATAGAGTTGACTCTGCTTGTGGACGAAAGGCTTCGTGAAAGTACAAGGGTTTCTTATATATTTAAACTAAGAAGATCCCGAGAGCAGACTGTATGCTGAAAGACCTAGAACAAAAGACAGACACAATATATACAAATATTTTCAAGTGGCAATATATTTGGAACTAAAATTTGGCTAATCAAAATGACAGCTAATAGTGGCGACGTTCTCAATGAACAGATATCTTGTTCGCACTATAGTAGCCTATTCCCACAAGAAAATCTTATTAATCACCTGGAGAAAGTATTGGGTTAGAACGCTAGATCATTATAAACATTATAGATCACTATTACATACTAAGTATTTGTTTGTGTGTTATGCTTCTAATTGGAATTTTATTCAGGGTTAATATAAATTAATGCATTTATTCATTTTGATTTATGATTATGACAATAATTAATTACTCTCAATTTTCTGTAGGCATTTAAATACATTGTCTTAATATTATACCATATATTATAATACCATAAAAAGACATACAACAATCATTACAAATTGTATGAAATGTTTCAGTATTTTTTGCACTCCCAAGTATCTTCTTTGAGTCAGATATGATATTTATTTCTCTTATTTTTGAGAACTAAAAAATATTGTAATTGATAGTCATTTTATGACCCACTGTTTGTAAGCAATGTGAAAGTGAAACAGTTATTTTGGGACACCTACTGACTGTTGTATAATAAATTACATTACATTACATTATATTATATGTATATTTAATTTATTGATAATTGCTTGAAAGTTGGCTGTAGTAGCATCATTGAAAAGCAATAAATATAATTTAATTCATATGGGGAGTTGCGGTGTGCATTCTGTGCAAGTGTTGCAGCCTTGGGTTGCAGCTGATGTAAAAGTGTGGCAGTTACATTAACAATTGATAAATTCACGTTATTGTGACTATTTGATTCAATTTATTGAACTAAGTAAATGACTATCAATTACAATATTTTTTAGTTCTCAAAAATAAGAGAAATAAATATCATATCTGACTCAAAGAAGATACTTGGGAGTGCAAAAAATACTGAAACATTTCATACAATTTGTAATGATTGTTGTATGTCTTTTTATGGTATTATAATATATGGTATAATATTAAGACAATGTATTTAAATGCCTACAGAAAATTGAGAGTAATTAATTATTGTCATAATCATAAATCAAAATGAATAAATGCATTAATTTATATTAACCCTGAATAAAATTCCAATTAGAAGCATAACACACAAACAAATACTTAGTATGTAATAGTGATCTATAATGTTTATAATGATCTAGCGTTCTACCCAATACTTTCTCCAGGTGATTAATAAGATTTTCTTGTGGGAATAGGCTACTATAGTGCGAACAAGATATCTGTTCATTGAGAACGTCGCCACTATTAGCTGTCATTTTGATTAGCCAAATTTTAGTTCCAAATATATTGCCACTTGAAAATATTTGTATATATTGTGTCTGTCTTTTGTTCTAGGTCTTTCAGCATACAGTCTGCTCTCGGGATCTTCTTAGTTTAAATATATAAGAAACCCCTTGTACTTTCACGAAGCCTTTCGTCCACAAGCAGAGTCAACTCTATTAAAAAAACTAGACATTGGCGAAATCATAGTGGAAACGCCATAACATAAAAGATTGATTGATTGAAATATTTGTAGGTCTAGTCTAGGTGGCACTGTATTGTATTCCTCACATAGCATGAGCAGAGCATCCTAGCAAATATGTCATTGCTTACATTCTTAAACAATAAAACCAAACTCTGTACACATAATCAAAGGCAACATATTCATTCATGCTTCTTTAGTTTGGTATTAAAATATTAATGTTTAAAAAATAAAATGAACCTAAGATTGTATAGGATTTTGCTTCTCTGGGAGACTCTAAAATGGTCTGGCCTAGTTGTTTCAGAGTTATCTACATACAAACAAATCAGCAGATTGTTGTCATAACATAATACAACATGAAGGTACAAACAAGTATACCTGTGTATAGTATTAGGAAAATACTACTGTACCACCAGCCGAGCCATAACAACTGCTAGTAATAATACTAATGAGATAGCAAAGTGGTGTGCTCACCCTGCTCATAGAGGATATAAATGTGGAAGAAATGGGTAAGGTGGTGAATGGATAAGGGACAAAAACAAACATACATGCTTTTATTCCTATTGGGGTAGGCAGAGCGTAAAACGGCCAGTTTTCGCCATGTCTGACAAAGATGGCAATTTCAGATTTGAATGAGTAGTGACAGGTTGTCAGTTCATTGCCTAAACTACAGAACATGTAACCCAGGAATCCTCTGCTGGTTTTATTACAGCATCCCCGAAGGCGAAGCAGGAAGCACATTCTACTATGTTTGTATATCGCTTGCAGTCTAGCATGGAAAATAGATTACTAATAAAGTGGGAAAATTATAAGAAGTCGTGATCATGAATGTCATGATGCAATAGTATCTATTTGTATGCACACAAAATCACCTGAGATGGTCACCTGTCCTGTCATTGTTTATCCTAACCTAAGAGAACAGAATGGGACGGCAACAATTTTGGTTCAGATTTAGTTACATTGTGCTCTCCACAAATCAATACCAATGTGTCATCTTATTTTCCTTCCTTTTTTAAACTTAAGAATATGGCACCTAGATGTACATTTACTGTAAAAGAAAAAGTGGACATCATTTTGAGACTGAAAAATGGTGTAAACAATGTTGATCTGTGTAAACAATTTTGAATTGTTTTGGATATAGCGACCTCCGGATATAGCGACGACATTAATGTGGTCCCCTCAGCCGTCGTTATAACCAAAATCCACTGGAACACCTAAATCACTATCTTACAACATGTTTGCAACAAGCGATTGCAAGAATGTTTAGTGCTTATACCTACTTACAGTAACACTATCAGTAAAGTTACCATAGCGAAACCCACACTGCACTGCAATATTGTGTGTGCAATCGGGTGGTGTTAAAACTGAAACTAATTATGTAATGGCCATTTCAAATATCCTTAAAATATGCTGGCAGAAAGATAACTGGCAACTGTATTGTATTGAAATGTTGCTACGGGCTCTCTAGAAAAGATTAGAAAATTACAGTGGTGGGTTTCATTTGTAGAAGATATTTTTCTTAAAAATTTTGATTATGGGTTGTTCCTTGATTGGTGGGTTGGATATCTTATGTAATAATGGTCTTCAGCTTCAACTTTTATTTATATGGCAATGGGCCGCCTTATTTACCTGATCATGGTGTTGACAGACAAAATCCAATAACAATATTGATGATCACATGAATGTGGAGCTCCAAAATCCTGATTTCACACTCACTGCACATCACATAGCCCTCAATGGACCCGACCACTTTGGAACACAACTATCAAAATGAAAATCACTACACATGAATGGAATTATGCCTTTTGTAAAATTGAAATGGTCCAGCAAGGCTGCACTGGCCAGTAAAGTCATCAAATACGACTATAACCTCAAAATGCACACAAATGAACCACAGGCAAGGCAATTTGTTTTGGAACACATTGAATCCTGATACAACTAGCACAACGCGACGAAAAACCGAGTAGAAAACACGTAGGACCCATACATGAGGTCGAAACGAGGGTTTGTGACTAAAGTGCTTTGTCTGAGAGTAGCCTTCGTGCGAGCGTGTGTGTAATACCTAATGCGCCGTGCACACTGCATATTGCACGGGCGCCGTGCCGCCGTGTGCACGGCCCGATAGCGATTGAACGCGAGACAAAGAGCGCGAGCCTCCGACAAGCAAAAACTGTAAACACGGCTTTGATTTACGAGCAAGCAAGAGTCATTCATGCACGGAGCGAGTGGAGGTGCTCGCCAGCGCCAGCGCCTGGCCGCCGCGCGTCACGCTTCAGGAGCGCGCTGCGGCGCTGCAAGATCGCTATCGCAGCCCTGCCCGTGTCGCCGTGTCCTCGCAACTCACGATGCGACCGTTTCGAAATGGCGCAACGCGGAGCGGAGGCCATGACGCCGAGAGCGAGAGAATGTCCGCGCGAGCGAGAGCCCGACGTTTCGCAATCGCGCGGACCAAAATAATCCGCGGGGTAAAGTAGGCCCGGGCCCGTGTGGGCTGGGATACTCACGGCCTGGGAGCCCGCAGCGGGTCGGCGGCGTCCATGGCGCCCAGGGCCTGGCCGCGGCCGGGCTCCGGCCTGCGACTCGCGATCGACGCACACTATCCAATCTCACTCGGAGCGCACCGAGGGACACCTTCGCACCATCTTGTCGACACTGCACATTCACACAATTCACTTATAAACACTTCGCGAACGGTGTTTTGTTACATCGGTTGACTTTTCTTTGAAAAATCAATATACATTTTCCTAGAGTTTAGAGATACGGACGAGTCGATGTCCAGCGCAGGTTAGGTGCGTGAAGTTTGCAAGCTTTTTTAGCGCAGTGTTACCAACATTTTTTTGCCCATTTTTTTGTTTGGGTGTTGTGATTTTTTTTACTGATTTGCTACTATGTTCACACACTTGTCTGCGCGGCTTTGGGTCTTTCAAAGTACCCATGTCGACATTGTGCACAGTGGCGACCTCTTTAGAATGTGGCGCCAATTTTCAAAATCTGATCGTGCTTGGAAGGATTTTAATATAAAAACGAAATCAATACAAATAAATAAATAATGAAAATGATTTTTTATTAAAGTCAAAATAGAAAGTGGTATTTACAAATATTATAAACGATGTTATAAAAAAAAAAAAACATTTAAGTCCAAACCGACACTGGGAGGTCCTGGAGTAGATCTGTATATCAACGATCAGAATTTTTTTATTTCGAATAAATGAAATGAAACTGTGTCTTTCCAGTACATTTCGTACTTAAATAATGGTCCTAGCAAGGGTCCTAGACTCCTAGTACAAGACTAGAACAACATAGTCATTGATTGATAATGAAAAGATAATAGAGATAATAGAGATTGAAATAACTGGGTAAAATGGTGTCAAAATTTTATTTTATTTAATCAGTGCAGTAGTAACAAATAAATATAGGTATGTTACAGCCTAAAGTTTCTCTTCAGGATATGTGATTGGATTTTTTTCTGGTCGACATTTTGTTTGATCAAATTTTCTAGGAAATGTTTTTCATTTCCCTCTTGGCACATGCGTGATTTAAGCTTTTTGCAAAATCTAGTGACGACAATCTAAATTACATGATGATAGATAACGAATGGTTACTAAATTATTAGTGTTTATTATAAAAATAAAGTACAGTAATAAAATCATCAATTGGCAGAGTTTTATTGTATTAAATTTCCAATAATTGAGTTTTACAGTCTTTTTAATATAATTAACTAATCTAATGTCTATCTCAAATGAAAATTCAGTGATGTGATAAATAAGTTAAAAAGTTGAATTTATTGTTACAAACAATAAAAATGTTCATAGAACTTTATTAAGTGAGCTTGCAACCAGTAATTAATTTTATTACAGTATCTACAGGTGCAATTGCGAGTGTTTTACATGTATGAAGGAAACACGTGACAGGTGATAATTTTGATATGATCGCACAAGTTGATATAGCAATAATAAGTAGGTAATGTATTATAGTGACTTTTATCGGTCTTATCTTATTTTACATTTCGCAAAATATTACAAATCATAATAATCTATTAGCTATTATTATATTTAAAGCTACATTGCGTCATTAAATAACGAACAACTATTTTCCTGCTTACAACAAAAGTATAACATGATATAAAATAATAATTAAGTAATTACATAAAAAACTACAAATCATTTAATAAACAAATAGATATAATACGTTGTTCTTATTAAAAAATGAATTTGCCTTTGAACTTTGCTGTAAATAGGTATATTTTTCTTGTTATCGCTGTGATACCGCCCCGCCGTAAGTAGATTTTGCGTTTCAGGGTTAAGTTGGAGGAGTTGAATCTCACTTTGAAACATAAAAAGTGAAGAGATCACACCTCCACTTAGTCCATCACGCTTCGGCTCTATTCGTCGATGTAGTCGCGCTGTTGTGTTCAGTTCAGGTTGCAGCGGCGGCTTGGTGGGGCGGTTCCACGCGTGAGCTGGAAAGATAGATCTGGCAGCGAACTACATGAAACTGTCAAGATCCCCTGTCCAACTCAGACGTGAAGCCTTAATTATAAACTGTGACCTGAAAAATAGAAACGAATATTATATATTACAGCAAATCAATGATGCTCGCATGCGTGTGCTCACAGTTGTTATAATCGCGGCTGACTCGATACGCGCCGCGCGCTATCGCTGCTCAAAAAGGTGCGGCTTACATTCTGATAAGAGTGAGTACTGCTCTTTTCCCTGTAGCGTCAGCGGTCCTACGTGGGTCGGCGAACATTGCCTACAACTGTAGCTGTACGAGGATGTTTCTCACTACTATAGTACCTACAGCCGTCGAGCGACACGACGCAGACACATGTGGCATTCAACCACCATATGTTATTACGTAATAATTATTTATATAGCAAGTATTTTATATGATTTTATTAGCGGAAATTTACACTTCAGTTATCTATCGCGACTTGAGCCGCCACGTATGCAGCTTTAGTTCAGGAACACATTCAAAGAAATTGAATTTCCGAACGTCTACGAAGATAAGGTTAATTTGGAACGACACTGAGTACCACCCTCACGCAACTATTTACCAGGACAGGATCCAGAAGACTTCACTACTAAACTAGCTTAACTGTACGAATCACAGCGCAAACACCGATAGAGAGTCGATCGATCGATGGGCCCATATTTATACCTTCGATGATATTATCTTCAGATACGATATCGGGGCGACACGAGGTGCAAATGTCCACCATGATTGTGATAAGGGGAGGGAATCGATTGGTCGCTCGTATCAACGGCGCAAACACTTCACTCTGCCAATCGGCCGCCGCGCCGGGGCTGATAACGCATGAAGCCAGGAGCCTTGCGTAGGACTCCATCACTGTCCCAGCGTCTACTGTCGCCGCTCAGCCATTTCAGCCTCACCTCGCAATGTTTACAAAAGAGATACACCTTTATTACGTTATATCTCGACGAAGACAAACAAATGTACTTAGGTACCGTTTTCTCTAGATGTAGGTACCTAACGTGAAAACGGTAAGAAAATTTGTTACTATACCAATACTAATTCCGTTATGATACAGATAAAATCAAAACGAACTGTACCGATTATGATCACCAAAAAAATATCACAATTTGGGTTAGAAACACATTTATCAAATTTTAGATTTTTTTAGGTACTCCAATTTTAAATTTGAAACCGCAGCTGGTTTTATAATGGGATAGTGATATGATATTATGTGGAATTTCGACATGATAGATAAGCAGGCAGTATCAAACGGTGTCATTTGATAACGCGAGGTGCGCTTGCGCTCTCGCTCGACTTGGTAGATATAGACAGGTGTCCTAGATATCAATTGAGCAAGTTAAAATTTTATAGAATTAATTTTTATGCGTTAGAAAAGGTAAAATAATATGTCCTCTCAAGGGAAACATATAATCATAATCATAAAAATAAAAAAATTTGCTTTTTCATACAAAATGACTGCATCGATCAGACAATTTGTATGGAAAAGCTAATTTTTTTTTCATTTCCTGAAAAAAAAACCTGGTGGTAGTTGTTCAGTTTCGATGACTGAGCAACCCCTATCAGTTTGCGGGACGCTGTCCCTTACACCCGGTATAAATTTAAAAAGAAATTAAATCCCATACAAAAAATTTATGACGTCAGCAAGTTTTTCCTGCACAAAATTTTGAAAAGATGTCGAGTTTGACATCGAGCACCTATGTACCAAACGGCTAGTGGCTGCATATAATTGCGTTAATTCCTTTGTAGATTTCCCACTATAGCCTCTACTCTAAAACACTACTCAAATATATCATTACTCCGAAACTACGAAAGAAAAGGATGCATTTTCATGAATTCACCTCTTTTAATAGTCCAATATTATAATGATTGATTGTATTGGTATTAACTTCATCTCCTCTAAAGCAATAATTCATTATAATTCGTTACGAAAATAGAGTTCAGGACCAGGCACATGCACATTATTGAGCTGAATTGAAAGTACATATTTTATATTTAATTTTATCCGAATTTCAAATTCTATAATCCAGGACCAGCTGTTTGATTTCACTAATGAGAACAAAATGTTCTTTTTAAACACATTCTGCTGAATTTCTGATTCTTCGGAAATCGGGATCAAAATCTTGTCCGTCTGGGACTCTCGATGACTGTTCGAAACAAATGGAGGGGCGAGTCGGGAGGACGGCTCGCTGAGACGGGCGAGGGCGGCGAGGGCGGTGGGGTGAGAAGGGGCACGCGGCAGCCAGCGCGGCCGTGAACTGCTACTTGGGAACTTGGTATTGTGTTTACATTGAACTTTGTTATGTGGGTTAAAGTTAAGCCAGAGTTCACCGTGTGTGCCGTTTCACTCGATTGCAAAGTTGACTCTCAAGTTTGAACATCGATTTTCGTCCAGTTTCAAGGTTGCTGGCGATTCTGATGTTTCATGGTTTCTTGTGGTCCGATCTGTTCCATGTAGCCAAAATAGCATTACACCTTTATCCTCCGTCAGGGTTTTTAAAGTTACAAATCGCAGGAATGGTCAGCTGTGGGCATGGGCAGTAGCATGAGAAACGCATGTAGTTTTAGATGTTGTGGTATAGTACCTAAGCAAACGTGACAATGACAAGTGACTATAAATCCCTTGCTAGAATTGCAAGAAATATTACACAAAAATTGTTTACACGTAGTTATATCAAGATATGAACGATAAGGAATTGGGAATTAGGTTCAGTTCAGGTGTGGCCGCTATCTCTTCACTGATACCTGCTGTTCTGTGTCAAATACCGGGAAGATACGGGGAAATCAATATTGGAGCCACTCCTAACATAACCTAAAAAGTATTTAAGAAATAAAAAAGTGCGTAATCCTTTAATATTCAAAATGTGTTCTCAAATCCTTATCAGATTCAGTACTATCAAGTGTTTTCTGTTCTATTATCGATCCTCACTATATAGGGTGTAAAAAAAAAGTACTACGTTTCTTAAAACTACGTAATGTATTAGTTAGTGATATACAAATACAATACAAACCACACAATAAATAAAATAAATAAAAGTATTTAAATTTTATTAAATTCGTAAAACAGAAAAAAGTTGGCTAACCGTTGTCATGCACACTACGGCGGGCACGGCGGCGGCGGCGCGACGGCGGGTGGGCGCGGGGCGCGGGGCGCGGCAGTGGCAGAACCTGTGACCTGTGACGAACGCCGTGTGTGTATGACTACGGTTAGCTTACTTATTTTTGTTTTACGAATTTAATGAAATTTAAATATTTTTATTTAATGAGTGGTTTGTGTTGTTATATCACTAATACATTACATTACGTGGTTTAAAGGAACGCAGTACTTTTTTTTACATCCTGTATAATATTGATACCGATCTATTCGGACTCGTTATCTGTGTAATATTATTTTCTGCATAAATAGCTTATCTAGCACTACAATTTTTTGAAACAATTTTATTTAAATCATTTCACACTTTTGTAAAAACTTCAATCGTTTGCGGTGGCACTAGGTTAGGTATGCTATTTTGCAGCCTACTGTGCATGTAGATTAAAAATGTCGCTCTTGGAGCTTATGTTATGAGCAGAGGTCGGAAATTCGGGTGCAAAAAAAGTAAAAAGCCACTGTTGGAGCTACTGAGAGTTGCTACAACCACCTTTTTCAAGATTTTTAGGGCCCCAGTTTATTTTTCTTTATTAAATAATTTTTATTAAATTGTTTTAGTAATGCAAATGTGTTCTTTGCGTCAATATAATTCGAAACTGTTTGAATTTTTTTTTTATATTTGTTTTAATTTGAAAGATATAAGTAGAAATGTGTTTTCAATGTACTGAAAAATAATAAAAATATAAAAATATCGTTTGATTGTTTGATATTTTTATTGAATACCATTTAGAAATGATTTGTACGATGCTTTTATTATTTTTACACAAAAATTTGAATGGGGCCCCAAGGTAAATATCACTAAAAACTGCCTTTATAGGCGTATACACAAGATTTTTAAGCATAGAAAAATAATTATAAAAATTAAACAGTAAAGATCATTAATATGTCATAATCATAATCATAAATTTGTGTGTTTGAAAACGAATAAATAAAAAACTACTGGACCGATTTCAAAAATTCTTTCACCATTAGAAAGCTACGATCACACTGAGTAACAAAAGCTACTTTTTACCACGGGAAAGTACATTATTCCCACGGGAAAATCTTTTTAACAGTGGGTGACATCGCTGACAGAAAGCTCGGTAGTGTTATTACATTTTAGTTATTGATACCTATATTAATATTAGTAATTAAACTAATTAATTTGTTCGCTAGTGGTATAGATTCGCATATGTACGTACAAAATCACTAAATCTTGACTAAAATGATCACCTGTCAATCAAAGTCTATCGTGAGAAAACAGAAAGGGACGTTAACCATATTGGTTAAGATTTAGTTAAGTCATGCTCTCCACGAATCAATAGCAGTGATAGTGACACAGAAAAATATGTTTTCATTGAAAATGTCTTAAATTTTATCTTACCAACTACAACTCTTGATATAAACGTAGTAGGTACATATACAATCATTATCCTTCAAATGAAACAATAATCTTATCTTATCAATACTCAGAATAAGATATAACTCGGCACTACTAAACATATAGGTATTCAACTTTTTGGATTCCAATAAGGATCAAAGCTAAGAAACGTGTATATTAAATACATTAATAGAGGTGCTAGACCAAAAACACTTAAAGTTTTCACTGAGTTATTTAATTTAGTTTTTGAATATACATCAAATATTTGCAAAAATAGACAGTCGATCTTCTTATTTTTATCGAGGCCCTATTGAACCCTGGTGACAGAGTTTTTTAAACCGTAACACTAATGACATAGTTTGTGTAATGACAATGGTAGCAATTCGTGGTTGCAAACTAGTTGCAAAATACGCGACTTAACTAATATAAGTCCGTACCTGTCACTTTCTATCATGAGAGAACAGATCGGATGGTTACGAATTACCACTATCAAAGACAGCGAACAGGACCAACGGCTTATCATGACCTCCAAAGCAAGGATTTTTTCTCTTACATACAATGAGGTGTTTCAGCCTGTCTCGCCCTAACCAAACTGGGGAAAATACAAACTGGTACAAATTAATTGAAATTATCAACTTTGTGTTCCCTGTGTGTGTCAAGTAGGGTAGGATGGGAATGGGAATCGTATCCACAACCTCCTCATCAGACGCCCATGGCTCAGGCCACTAGACCACGTAGGAAGTTAATCAAAAGAGCTTGGAAGAATTTCCAGGAATTCAGTCTTGTAATTGAACATCTTTCTTTCCCCATGGAAAATGGTGGAAATATGAAAAAGAAAATGGGCCCTATTGTAATGAAATGTGTTGAAGTAAAATTTAATTCGTCTCTATCTCTACGCGTGGCGTGGCAGGTCACAGATATCTGTAGACGATGCCTTTTGCCGAATACATGCATGCCAGCGAGGACTTGGATTCCTGGATAGGATACCACAATCTAAATCTCAACCATTGTATGCTGATTATACATTCATTACCTGAATTTATCCCTAAAATCTTTACGATCTGTACCCGCTTCAATCATCTGTTTTCCATGAAATAAGTAGGTATGTGGTTGTATTTGGACAACAAGAGGAGCACCATAGCATAGGAAGGTAGTAAAATAAAGCAAGTCACTGATGCAAGGACGCCAAACAGGCTCCACGTGAGCGCGCAATGATTCGTTTGCACTATATTTGTAGAAGGCGCCTGATAAAGATAAGTCAGGCGACGACGTTATCGCGACCTGCCTATCGCGCGAAAACAGCTCGCTTCAGGAAGTTATCTACGAAGACTAACGTGGTACTAAACTAATAATTTCGGTGTGACTGTTCCATGCCTATTTATTTATGAACAAGTTTAGGTACAGCTCTTATTCTGTCTGCAGAAACTCATGACTTCCTTATGGAGATGGGAAATTTCTTCAGTGGTAAACTTATGTAACTTCTTAACTAAACTTAACTATCTAATTCATTAATTTACTATACTTTCTTATGGTGAAATTGGTTTAAAAAATGGCCAAGTCGTTTTGCAGTATGCATATCTGTAACAAACATAATTTTTTTCTCCTTTTAATAAGATAAATGCTCGATTCTGCTTTCTTTCAAATTATGAATTGACATGGGAATAAGCGAGCAATCAATAATTTGCCCAAAGGAAGGGCTTGAACTTGGAATTCTGTTCCATCTTCCATGTTTAACAAATATTTCGCCAGGTCGGGCGACGTACGGTTGCTCAGTTGGTAGAGCTATGGAATACCATTCCAAACTTCGCAGGTAGGTACGTTCTATAACTAGCTAGCCTTTTCTCTGACCCATTTTTGTTTGTATATATCTCAATGATATTATTTAATAGACTTCATAGGTAATTGAAATAGTTGATATTTCTCATATTTAAGATATAACGTGTAACTAAACAAGTCTTAAATCATTAAAACTACAAAAAATACAACTTTTTTATACCTACTTTCTTATTTCGTTTATATTAAAGAAATACATACATCTATTTCTGTTGCAATACATTTTTAAGCACTGCATGAAATTAGGGATTATAAAATTCGGTAGAATAATAATGATTCATTTGATTTGATGCCTTTCATTTCAAACGGGAAGAGTTCTTCTCAAATAAAAGAGTGGTGCCATATTTGTTAAATCCTGTTGTTAGTTCCAGAATCGATAAAGTACCTAGCTACCTACTTTCAGTCAGGAGACCTCCTACTATTGGTATCTTAGACAAAGCACCCCCTGCTTAGAGCTAAACAAAGCTGCAATAACATCATTTCATTGACTCGCAAGGCGATGAAAGTTCCCAATGACTGAATATTTACAATTTTGGAGTAGGTAAGGTAACTTTACAAACATCGTATTCATTAATCAAAAGTTTGGCGCAGCTCCCTATTTTACCCGCCCGTCTCCGCCCACCCCCAGTTGCCCCCAGGGTACCCGGGACAGACATCTCTACACCCACAAAATGTATAATCATTACTTTAGGTCTCTCAAAGTACCGTTCCACTAAATGGCAACACCGAATTCTTAAGGTCAATATTTGACAAATGGCTGATATCTATCTGTCAGTTTATTTCTATGGAATAAACATCGCTGCCGATTTTAATTCTATTTATGATAAATATGGAGGAGATATGTAGACTTTGTTGTTCGAACAAATTCGTAAACAACAATATTTTCGATGAGGAGAATGCCTTGTACTTGAAAATGTCTCTTTATCTCCCTATCAAGGTAAGAGATGCCGTATGCCGTGTTGTTATTTTGTAACCTGCAACTCCTGCAAGTGCCTGCAAGGTTTGTGGTTCTGACGGCGAATGTGTGGTGTTCGCAGGTGTTCAAGAACGACCGGCTCCCGCAGAAGGTGTGCGACCGCTGCAGCTGCAAAGTGAACGACTTCTATCAGTTCTGCAATGAAACTATCGAGGTGCAAAACAGGTATAGCTTCTGTCCTTTATTTCACTAGTTTCTAAGCAGTATCTATCATAGTGCATTTGAAGTCAACACCCCATACCAAAGTGCAGTTACTATTTTCGATTTGTGTCCATTCATGGACTGCGTATAAACAAATTAAATACTGTAAGGGAAAGCGTCCCGCAATCTGATAGGGGTTGCTCAGTCAATGAAACTGAACAACATTCACCAGGAAATTCTTTCAGGAGATGAAAAGAAATTGACTCTTCCATACAAAATGACCACCTTGATCAGACAATTTGTATGGAAAAGCAAAAAAAAAAATCCTTACAATTTCAGGTTGCGAGCTGTTCTGCTGTCAACATCAGTGGAAGTAGAAGACTCGATTGACCTCACTCTCATCAAATACAATGATTTATCCCCTCACCCTAATTCATCGGTGCAAAAAGTTGAACCAATAGAACCTCCAATCATCCCCCCTTTAGAACACCCTCCACCTCCAACTCCACCAAAAGTTGATGATACAAATACTTTTCCAATTCCTAGTAAAAGCACTCCAGTTCCTATACTAGTAACAACATGTGATCAGACCACTCAAACCGATCCCCCTTCTAGCAATCCTACAATCCCACCTTCTGAACCCACTCCTAGCGAAATCCACATTGATGTTCCGTTGTATCAAAACATCCGTGTGAAGGAAGAGCCTAAAGAAACACAGAATGTTAAAACGGAAGATGATTTCCCTATGGACGACTACTCATATCCTAATTTGCCATCAGACAATAGTGAGGACGACATGTCTCTTATGCATTTTAAGAAAAAAAAAACTAAAAAGGAGAAGGTATGTAACAATTTTATTCTTGATCATTTCAGAATGTAAAGTTTCTCATATTCATCTTATCTCCGTGCTTCGGAAAGTACATTAATTTGTTGGTCCCAGTTAATATTGTAGATATTAGTTGTTGAGCCATATCAGAAGCCATTGGCTTGAAAACTATTACAGCTGGGTTGGCCACTAACTTGGTAAAAGCCTAATCTAGGATTGGGTCTGTTTTCCCTTCTGGGTTGTAGAGGTCAAATGGCAGTTGCTCTGTGTAAAAACCAGTATTCTATGCTCCGTTTTTTTAACGTTGCGTTATCGATACCAACTTGTTTTGCGGCCCGTAACCTGTTTTTGCTTTACAGCTTCAAAGAAAGTCAACTGCAAAACATATGTTTGTAACAAGGTTATTTTGTGCAGTTCCGGAATTTGAACCTCTGCTAAGTTGTAAAGAAATAGCAGTTTTTGATCCGCATAACACGTTTGTTTGTATCGATAACTCAACGTTAAAAATAAGAACTGTAGGTATCCTGTGAAATACCCAAAGAGGCATGGGAGATGATAACCTGTGTTATAAATACCTTCAAAAACAAAAAAGGCTTTGATTTGAGCTTTAAGTGTTGCATTGGTTTGAGGTGGTGAATGGCAATGTGGAGAAGAAGAAGCGCAAGAAGAACCTCAAGGAGTGGGAGATGTTGATGTGCGCTCTGCCTGAGGGTACTGCTCTCACAGTCGTCGACCCGCAGGTCGCGCACCAGGATAGCAAGGTAAACAGAATATACCTACATAAAGATTATTGGTGGGGGTCCAGGATTGTTTATATGTCGACCAATTTTTTTCTTGGGTAGTTTTGCACCGTAAAGTTTGGTACAGCTAATGTTTTTACTCGACCTGAGAACGAGTGGGCTGGCTTTGCTCGCGTATCGTATTGATATGTAGTATTCATTCAATTTTCGTGTAATGTCGCGCTCGCTTCACTCACCTTGAATAAAGTATTGCGCTCGCTTGGCTCGCGTAATATATTTATTAAATATTTGTGTGATGTCGCGCACGATTTGCTCACATAAAGTTTTGACAAAATTTTATTAGAATAAGTCATACTCGCTGCGTTCGCGTAAAATAAAATTTTCAGTTGTCGTGTAGTGATTTTTCTGACTCCACTGTTACTTCATAGTCTCCGTACCGTAGCTTATTCCTAACTCCACATTGGCAGGTGGACGTGAAGCGAGAACTGGAGGAGCTGGGCCTAGAGCCCGGCAAGTTAGTGAAACAGGAGCCGGTGGAGTTCCACTGCTGCGTGTGCCTCGTGCAGTGCTACAGCCGCGCCGAGATGCTGCACCACTACAAGTTAGTATAATATACTACTAATAGTGACACTGTAATACACTTAAAAACCGATTTTCCGTGATAACGACCAATTTTTAGTACCCAAGTGCACAATGAAATGAACCTATCAATAAGATCAACGTGACCTGCGGCTGCGATACAATGAGTAAAGTTTCAACTTTCTAAACAGCAGATTTCAATTTTGTCACAATCATTATGTTTGCTGATTCTAAAATTTAATTACTTTTAAGTTGTATTCAAACAGCAATTTGCAAAACACGTTGATATCGATTTGCGAATGATTCATTAAAGAGTAGTTAATCTAGAGCAGTTACAAGCAACTATGATGGCAAAGTGGCAGTCGTGAGATGACAACTGTAACTTAACTGTATTCTGTTCGTATTTGACCGTGCGCGCTCCGTGTTTCAGAGAGCACGCCTCAGCGATGGAAGCGACGCCCCTCCCTCCCGCGCCGCCCCCGCCCGACCAAGAGGTTACCAAGTGCACGCGCTGTCAAAAAGTAAGACAACACATTTCTATATTACATTTAATTTAAGCCACAATCTTAGGTAACGTCTAACTGCCTCCGTGATCTAGTGGTGTGAGCCATGGGCTCACGATCCGGAGGTCCCGGGTTCGATTCCCGGGGGGAGTTGCATATTTATCACTTTGTGAGTTTTCCACAGTTTGGTTAGGACAATGCAGGCTGCATCCACCTGATTGTCTGGAAGAAAACGGATTCCGTGCTTCGGAGGGCACGTTAAGCCGTCGGTCCCGGTCGCTGTTTCTAATAGTGGTCGTTACTGGTCGATGTTGTTCCACGTCCGTAGGAACTACCTTAAAAACCCTACACGTGACCCCGGGCGGTGCTAAGAGTGCAACACAACCGGCTGCTGCACCTGTCCTCTGGACCTCGCAGCAAATAATGACATACGATAAATGAATAAATAATATATAAAAAAAATGGATCACGTAGTATATGTACATTCCTTTAGGATTGATAGCTCAAACTATTGAATCAGAGACATTGATATTTCATAAGACTCTGTATTGTTTGTGGTAGCGTATAGACAAGGCGTCGTGGTCCGCGCACTGGCTGAAGCACTGGGAGCGCGACAGGCGGCCTTATCGCTGCGCTCTCTGCGAGAAAACCTTCCGGGATCACCACCAGATACTCAAACACGGTAATCTATTTAAAATAAAAAGTTGGAAACAATCTTAGTATTGTGAGTCGTCGTTTCTAGCCATCCTTAATGGTCTGTTTGTTTGTTTGTTTGCAGGGCTGACGCACAAGTGGGGCGACGAGAGCGAGCGCGAGGCCGGCCCTGACAAGCGGTTCGTGTGCGACCTCTGTCCGGAAGGGTCAGTTATTGACATTACATTATGTTCCATTGCATTGCATATTCCGAACAAAATATATCTTAACAATACGTAGTCAATTAAGTCATACATCTAGATTTACCTAACAATACATAGTTAAATAAATTTTACATTTAGATTTACCTCAAGAATACATAGTCATAAAATTTATACATAATTTAGATTTACCTCAACAAAATAGAGTCAAACAAATGGGCTATTTGCCTCCTAGTCAAATCAGCAACTTTTTATGAAATGTAAAACGCTTTTTTGAGAGAGAGAGAGAGTATGCACAGGTGCAGGTGCAGGTGGGGGGGTATAGTGCGGAGACGGAGAGGTGCATGTTTGTTAGTGTGGTGTGTCTCCTCTCCTCAGACAATGGCGCATCTTTTAGCTTGCCCTGCGTGTCCCTGCACTGCACCTGCACACGCACACGCAGTATAAATGTGTATTTATTTTTAAATGATGAATGAGATCCATAGTATTTTAGCCATAAGTTTTAAGTAATAAACGTTATGAATTTTTTTAGCCACTCAGTCAACATGCCTAATACATTTAAATTTACCTCAAGAATACAATAGAGTCAAACAAATTATACATTTTTAGATTTACCTGAATACATAGATAGAATGTACCAGCTGCAATTTTCCTGACCAGTATGTAGACGCAGCAAAAAGTGCTTTCTATATACACTGCTCGTGCTCGGTTTATCAGTTGGAAAAGTTTATTGTTGGATATACTCACCAAATACCCTGGATTTATCCCTTAGTTTATCTATGTTCGACTAAACTATACCTCTGTATTGTTTAAAGATTCGTGTACATGCGTTACCTGCTAGCGCACCGTGCGCGTGCGCACCCCGAGGCGGCCGCGCGCGCTCTCACCTTACGATGCGCTGTTTGTAAGAGGCAGTTCGCGCATCTCAACTCGCTCAGGTAATAAACAAATAATATTATAATTTTGATGAATACTTTAAAATATATCACTTGGCAAACAAGTCATTTTAAAAAGTTTAAAATACCCAACTGCAAAGAAACTTTAAATCGTTATACTGTAATGTCCGTTTAGATATTCAAAAAGGAAAATAAAAAACCTAAAACACGGGTAGATCGCACCACACCGCACTAGGACGATGCGACGCAACGCGACGCGACAACATGTTTGACAACTTTGCCGCACAATGTCGCGTCGTGTCTCGCGTCGTATCGCCGCAGTGATATTTGCCATTATATGCTTTTAATGAATTTGGAAAAAAAAAATACGATAGTTTTATCCTTGTAGCGCCATCTATGTTTATTGTGGGATATTGTTATAAAAAAATAAAAATAAAAATAAAATTGTTTTGTTTGTGATTGTCAGACGTCACCTGCGCGCGCACACCGGCGAGCGCAACTTCCTGTGCAACATCTGCGGGAAAGCGCTCTCCTCCAGGGAACATCTCAAGTTCCACATCCGGATACATACCGGGTACAAGCCGAACATATGCAAGTACGTACAGTACATTACATGTTTATTGGAACACCAGCCTCCGAAGTCTGGTCTCATCTCAACCATGGTCTACCGATCCGGAGGTCCTGGGTTCCATTCCCAGGGGTTCTTTGATAGTGGTCGTTACACAACCATGTCAGAGGCCTATTAGCTGTGCTATTAATTATGAGGTTTGAAACTCTGACACCAGGGTTTATCAGGTCCATCAACTCGAAACCCACACGACAAGAAGATGTAGTGGAGACACGTCACACCCCATCCATACATTCATTCATTAGTCATAGTCTAGATATAAGGTATTGTATTCTGTAATCATTGGCATTATACGTCTGAACACCGCGCACTGCGTTTGTCTTTATCCTCCCCCAACAGCCAACATCGCATGGCGACCCTGCCAGTGCTGCCTCTGGGCAGTGCTGAGCTGTGGTTTCCTGGTGTGGTTGGTTGTTTGGGGGAGATGGAAATTTTTGGACTGTTAAAGTGTTTTTTTTTTTCTCGACAAATGTTAAAGTGAACTTTATTACTACGAACCTACGGACTAATAATGCAACTAGTATTAGTGCTGTATAGACAATTTTCGGTGTTTGGTTACTAAGTATTAAGTGACAATCTACTATTAACTATGGGAACTAAATCTGTTGGTGTAAAAACGTGACTTTTGGACCTGCTGTGAAATATATTCTGTGTACACTCACGCGTAAAATTTTTATCTACTCGTATGGATGTCACTTAAATACCTACCTAGATATCTGTATGCTTCTAAAAAATATGAGTCATTGAAGAAAAAAAACATGCTCTTTATATTATGGAGAAGGAGTTTGCGAAATCAATAACAATACCTAACTGCCTATGGAAATGTGAGCAAGGAGAAGTTCAGATGCGTTGGAGAAAGATATGAGTTGCAGGGCGCAGGGAGAGTCGGAGTCAGATGTCGTTGCTGAAAGATGAGCAGAGTAAGCAGGGCGCCGGGAGGTTGTTCGAGACGGAAGTGGATGCGGCAGAGAATGGAAGATGCGTTTCCATAACCATGAAAACAATATAGAGTACCTACAGCGGAAATGACGGTTTGCGTTGTGAAGTCTTAAATCCGTAAGTGTTACTTTTCTTTTATTTTCGTGCGTTCATGATGCTACCGGTACAAGTGGATCGTCGCGTCGTGATGAGGACAGAATTTCCACGAATTATTCAAAATTATTATATTATTATATCATTTTTTGATACTGATCATGTAGTAAATATATATTTTTGTTTAGTAATCGTAATGTTATCATATCAGCAGTCTAGTTTGAATATTTGTGAAACAAAAGAAAATAATTATTTAATTGACATGTTTAGTAGAATACGTGTTTTTTTTTTTTTTTTCAGGCTTTAAGAGTTGTATTTTAACGATTATGAATATAATGTTGCTTAAAGAAGTTATGTTTGCACGCATGTTTTAAAGAAATATACCTACCTAAGAACCGACTTAAAATCTAAAGAAAAACAGTTTCAATGTAGGTAGAGGTGCCCATTTAATGTAAGATGGCGATGCAAAATATGATAAAATATCAAGTAAATTTGTTTCCATACCTTCCCATAGTTAGATGTAGATTTAGTTGTAGATTTAAATGTTTATTCGTTAATTCTAAGGTACCTATATATTAAATTCATTCCAAGGCGTTAGTTTCATAAATGTTGCGTAGTACATAGTTACAAAGTACCTAATACTATAAATAAATGAACAAATAAACAAGAATAATATAAATAAATTATTTGATTAACTGTTAATCCCAAAAGGCGAGAAAATCATAAGTATTTGAAAAAAAATTATAAGAAACGTAAGGACCTATCTATATAAGTACATAGTATGTATGTTTAGGATATCAACGGTCGGTGAACCGACGATTTTTCTACATTGCAGAAAGCATTTTGCATATTTTGTTTGACTTATAATTATAACCGCATTAGGGGTAGGTTTTATTTGTTTTTGTTGTTACGTAATTTTGTCTTTTAGATAACTCTACGTTGTAGGCTCAGTTTTCTATACAAAATCACGGTATATTTCTATTTATTTCGGCGTGATTATATAAGGTTTATCATGCAATCAGTTTTGTGTCTATAAAAAAAAAAAAACTTTATTTCAGGGTACTTGCCCCATGCATTACATAACATTGTAAGATAAAATTACATTGACTACATTATGAAATTGTACAATTTGTAATTATATGTTTACAAAGTTAAACACACCTGTATTTAATTTGATTCAGTGTTTAAGGTAACTACTTCATAGAATCTACTAGCAATCATAGCCTATAAAATTATAAAGGGACTTTTTGGATCCTCTATTAGTTTGAAATAAGCTTTAATATTTTCATTAAATTTAATGATGCTTAATTTATTTTTATTCCTAGCATATAACATTTTTTTTTTTTTTTTTTTTTTGCCTTATACTTGCCTTGTCTATTTAATTATTCACATACCATCAACATTTTTGTTAATAATTTGACTCAAAATTTCATCTAATATTTTGTAAAATCAAAGATAGCAACTATAGTATATTGCTCTATGTGTATTTATTCGCTATTATTGTTATTATTTATATTCAAGAATACTTTATAGATTTTTATAAACCCTAGAAAAAGATTTTTATAGACCGTAGAAGCCTCACATACCCCGTAAGAAATCAGGCGTGAGTTTACATTAGTACAAATTGATAAAACTATCTTCATACTATAGAGATTGAAAACAATTCATGTTATTACAAAGTATCCCATTTCATGAATCAATAGACTCGGAATACAAAAGGTAAGGAATGTAGTTACCTACTGACGAAAATTAATCATTGCATAGTGACAACCTGGTAGCAACAAACTGGTAATACGTTATAAATAATTGAAATTTGATGCAGAACACATGCCTTATTTAAAAATCGTACTCGATGGTAATGTACTCGATTCGAGTTGTTGTCATACAATTAAATTATTTTGCTGACACAAAAGTTGAACGTACCGATGCACGAGTATAATTAAAGTAGGTCAACCCATAGTTTATGTTCAAAACATTAGGTATTTTTATTATGTTCCCATTTTGATAATTTATACATAATATATACATTGTTAATACTGAATGCCACGAAATAGTTAGTTAATATTGTTCATGTTCAAAATAGTTGATTTGCAAAGCAGATAGATAGTTAAGTTATGTATTTAAAATCATAAGGAATAGGAAACTTTTTAAAGCTTAGTAAGTACGAGTATTACGGTATTACCTACATACGAGCAAAGGTCACAAGTTTTTGTAACTTTACGTTACAATTTCTCATATTTCCGGACGAGAACAGAGAAGGAGTTATGTTGATAGGCAATTCAGTAGTTAGTTGCGTATTAAAAAACATTTTGACTAATTTTCCTATATTAAGTTCAATTTGGTACGTATACATACTAACATTGCAGCCAGAAAGACCCACTTAGTGCAAGTTAGAAAAGTGATATGGATAGAAAGGTTAGCATAATGTTGCTGTATGAAAATATGATTGTTGTAAGGAAATCTTTGGTTAATAAGATATCGCAAAACAATTGGCATGCGCAACCAAGAGTTGGTATTTTATTAGCTAAACGATTTATAGTTTGAGATTCAAGTTTGATAGGATTTGAATAAAGAAAGTAAAGCATTTAATGCTATAATACGAACCCATTGTTTACAATGTAGGTTAAAAGGCACGATAAGGTTCAAGTCCTTCATTTCGATCATGGCCGAAACGAGATTTTCCCCGTGAGAAACGTTGGAGACAGGTATAAGTCTTAAATATTGACCTTATTTATAATAAGATGAAGTTCAAAGGAACTCATAAAAGGCTAAAATGCCTATTAATAATATGTCGCGACAGGTCGGTAGAGAAGTGCCATAAATAAATAAAATAATATGTATGTGCTACCGATTTGTAATTAATGGCTGGCCAGCCCATGAATATTATAAAAAGAAACACAAAAGGTGTAATACGATATACGATGAAAGTCTCAATTGAATTATGTTATGATAGTTTAGAATAAATGACAAGTCAAAGACAATGATATAAAAATAATGTACGATAACTTATTAAAATGTATTTCTACTGTATATAAATTATTTTCCTACATTATTTGTACTTGAGCAAAGTTCTTAGAAATTGATCGAAAAATTCATATTTTGTTATTGTATTGAAAACTAGGTACCTACCTTCGCTATCAATATTCATCATTTTTTTTTACCTTTGAATCATAAATTTTGTAATGGTATTTACTATGTAATGAATATAAACGGAAAATTATTTGAAAAATATAGTAAATTGATGATGTAAAAATTTAAAAACGACGACGCCTTGGATTGAAATTTCTTTTATTAAGAAAATTTTAATTAAGAATAATTTATAAGCTATATTACTCCTTGATAATACAATACGTACCAATAGGTACACATAAAAATATTATTTTGAAGATGATTTGATGGGTATACTTACTTACAAAAAGTTAAAAAAGATATTTATTTACATAGGTACTTTAAACTCACCAATACTGATTTTTAAAATTTTATAACTATTATGATGCAATATTTTTGATACTGAAAAATTTACAAATTTTATTGGAATTTCGTTTGGTAAAATTAATTTTAATACAATTACCTTGTTATTTAGGTAAACATAATAATTGGTATGTCTACATAGGTACAGCGAATTCATCTTTTTGAAGGACTAGTTATATTTTGATCCAATTAATATTCTTATTATTTTGTGTCCATGTCCTTATAAGTATGTATTGTGTTACAAAGTCAATCAGTACCTACATAAGTTAAATTATTATGATAGTGTTTTTTTTTTTTTTGTTTTTTTTGGGTAACATAAATAATTGCAGGAGAATTTGGGAACAGCCCTTGTATTTTACAAATATTTTTATTTCCTTTTACAGAGTAATAGATAATTAAATTTGTATTTCTTTTTATCTTAATTTGAATTAAAAATAATATTCTTAATTTTAATTTCAGAAATGTAGGTATGTTAAACTTTCATCTTTTTTTTTAAAATTTATTATCATTTGGTATTTTTTCTATTAGAATTTACCTAGTTTGCTAAAAAATAATCGTTTGTTTATTTAGATTATGTTTTCTATAACTGAATGTTCCAAAGATTTACTTTCACCAAATTTAATTAATATGATAATGTGTGTGTTTTATGTGTTCAGAATCAAATAATTGTCGAAGTGTAATATTGTTTTGGTAATATAAGATTATATAAAAGATTTGAAAATTTTCCATTTAGAGACCAATCAAAATTTTGAAGTTATGCTTTCAATTCTGGATTTCCTTTTTCTCGATTATTTTGCTAATTTTGTATCCTTTGAATTAGTTTAAAATAAGAAATAAGCATATCCGTTAAAATATATCCATAATCCGTAAATCTTTTAGTAACAAAATATGTTGAAATTGTTTGTTTGTTTGTGAAATGCTTTAGTTTCAAAAAATCCTAATTTCGTTTTGATTAATTTTTCATTGCTATATCAATAACATTTTGGCGTTTAAAAAAAAGAAGCAAATTTTACTTTTTTTTTTTTTTTAAATTAAGGGGGATGGTGTAGTGGAGACACGTCACACCCCATCCATACATTCATTCATTAGTCATAGTCTAGATATAAGGTATTGTATTCTGTAATCATTGGCATTATACGTCTGAACTGAACACCGCGCACTGCGTTTGTCTTTATCCTCCCCCAACAGCCAACATCGCAAAGACATGTTTATTGGAAGTATCAGTTGTAGGTAGTTGTTATTGTGTACGGAACTACAGATGTAGTACAGTCAGCAAAAAAGATATCTGTGCAGGCGCGCTCGAAACGGATCAAGTTATTTCAGGATAATTATTAAAAGGTTATCATGAAAATAGTACAATTTATTTACTCCAATGTGTTTGTTTTATGCAATTCCCAGGACATGTGGTAAAGGGTTCGTGAAGAAATGCAACCTGACACTACACGAGCGCGTGCACTCGGGCGAGCGACCGCACGTCTGCCCTCACTGCGGGAAGGCGTTCAGCCAACGATCCACACTCGTCATACATGAGAGGTACGAGTAACAATTATACCAAATCAATATATGTATACAGGGTGTTCATTTCATTGCGTGCCATAGCTTCGGTCGCGGGTATTTCAGTAACGGTAAAGGAGACCATAAAAAATGTAAACCAAATCCATTTCAAAAAATCAAGATTAAAAAAAATAAAAATTATTATGATTCCAAAACCTGCGCTGTCTCTCGCACTATAACCGAGCGTGCGCGACTCGCTATCATTGGTCAATGCGACTCGCGTGTCGCGCGCGATTGGTTATAGTGCGAGAGACAGCGCAACTCCGGGAATCATTATAAATACCTACCGACTTTTGTCTTTTTATGATGACTTTAACTAGGCGACAGCGATGCGCGTGCGTGAGCGGAATACATACATACTACATAAAATCACGCCTTTATCCCTAATGGGGTAGGCAGAGAAAAACCGACCTAAACAAAGGTCGTTCTGCCACATCTGACAAGTTATGAGGGTTATTACAGATGATTGTGTATATCGCTATAGTGACGGGTTGTCAGCCCATCGCCTAAATTGCAATACACTGAAACCCTCGAATCCCTTAGCTGGTTTTTACAGCATGCTCGGGAGGAGATGCAGCTGGCACATTCTATGTTTTTCTATCGCTCCCAGTACAGCATGGAAGAAGCTATAATTATCTATGTTTATTTTGTAGGTACCACAGCGGCGCGCGGCCGTACGTGTGTCCTCTGTGCAACCGCGGGTTCGTGGCCAAGGGACTGCTCTCCATGCATCTCAAGACCACCTGCATCTAGCACACAACAGGTAATATAATTAAGAAGAACACTGCTAGCACGTCATATTTCCTGTTGCAAATAAATACGAGTTAAAGAATTATTTCGATACGACAATTAATTACTGGAATTGACTGGAGAATTTTAAAAAGAGCGCGGGTCCTCGCCGCCGCCGCCGCCATGCGCCGCCATGCGCCAGATGCTTGTCCGAACCACACGTTTGTGCGTCACAGGATGACGTCATTCTTAGCAGTCAGAAGACAGAATTATTATATATTACACTATTGCAGACAGAATTATCTATAATTAACAAAATTAGAATGCACAGATTGTGTGCAATCCTATATCGATCATGGTGAACTCAAATGACAGAGATTTTAAACCGCCTGATAAAACTCTGATATGGTTTATCTAACCGCCTTTTATTTTAATTTTTCAGGGAGGCTGGAATCGAATCACTAAGGGAGAAAGCGGACTGAAACTTAACATAGGCGACCGATGCAAAGGTCCTTGTATAAATAGATAGTGCTATATACCTACTATTGTAATATAATAAATAACGTGTGTACTGCTACAAGGTGGGCGATTCTCTATGTAAAATATAGGCTTGAGTTGAAGGCAATTGGGCGCTGCAAATGACACGACTTTGTTCTTGTCGAACGAATTTCCCTCATTATCATTATGTTATGTTGGCGAAAGTAATAATACTTAAACATCACAAAAATTGATATTCAAGTGGACTGTTATTAGGATTGGTAGGTATCTAGTGCAGAACCAGACCACTCACTGAATACACCTGAAGAGAGAAACAAGCAGATAAGGGCTTAGTACTTCTCTATGGTACCTCTATGGCAAGTCTTTGGATATAAAATTTATATAACTTAACTTTTTTAAGATTGACACAAAGACAAACTAGACAGACAGAATTGGTGAAGTTCTTACTCGACTACGGAAC
>JARACY010004113.1:0-28713 GCA_029255725.1 Scrobipalpa atriplicella | reverse complement strand
ATAGGTATTATTCTTTTGACTTGTTAACCTTTAATTTCTGACAACCAATAAATAAGGTAACGTAAACTCGTGTTTGCTATCGATAAGAATAAACAATAGTACAGTACAGACGTGCACAGTGAGGTAGTTGTTGAAGGTGGGTCCCGCGGGGTCGGAGCTGGCGTCCTGGTTCAGTGACGTGCAGGAGCGCGACTTGCTGAGTTGCGGGGAGGATTGCGTCACCTCCTTCTGGAACTCCTTGCGCGCCAGGCGCGGGGTCAACGTGCTCTTCAGGATGTACTTGCTGTTCACCTTCTTTAGCTTCACTTCTTTCCTGTTGGGTGAAATGTAAGGTTTAATATCTTAGCAAGAAAAGTTGGAGTCAAAGTCTAAGTAGTACTGTACTAAGTATGTTAGTGCATGAATTCGGAAAACACCTATAGAGTGCAAATATGAACGACTTGGCGCTTAGGTTTGAAAAGAAAGTAGTTTATCTAATCTCTTATTTTACTGTCGCTATTTTTACTTCTGTTAAACCAATTATTTTTATAACTGTAAACATATTTTTATTATATTTCGTGATAACATTACTAAAATAATGTAACAAACTTCTTTTATTAGGCATTATGTGTCACTGTGGCTTTGGAAAATACCGTCGTAATGAGTTCCTCAGTCCGTTGTTGCTTTTAGCAGCAGAATTTAATTTTATGCTCTTTTTTGTGGAACACATACAAATTGCCGCTTCAACATCATATCCAGAGCTATTGCGTTGCAAATCCTTCTTCATATAACGACCCATACTCTGAAAATTTGTAACACAAGCGCTATTCAATGCGGAAATATAACTTTGGCAATTAATTACATCAAACTGGTGAAATGTACATTGAATGTTAGCTATCAACTTACCGAGTATATTGTATACGATAATTTACGTTAATTTTCCACTTATTGTTAGAAATGCGACTTTTCCGCGCGATGCGCATATCTACGGAACGAACCTGTTGTCGGAAAAATCTGTACGTGATATGTGCAGTTCGATCCCCCCGCCCCTCATCACCCCCGCCCCGTACCGCACTCCTCCACCCGCACCCCTTCTCTCGCCATTCACTACCGTATAGCGACGACATAGAGTCGTGATCGTGAGTCACGTCGCAGGTTCAGAGATGTTTCCCAGTTTCAGTGGCCGAAAGTTTCATAGACAAGCTTGCGGAACTGTCAGTGTTTTGGTTGAAAGCACCATCTATCAGTGAGTAGCGACACTTTTCGTTTCCGTTATCTAATATTTTTGTATGTCGTAATTAAATATTATAAATACGAAAAAACAATAGTTATGCGTTAGATGCCGTTCATATTTACACCCTTTTTCAGTGTTTATAATTCAAAATCATTTACGCAAATTTCAATATTTTTTTTCTCACTGTTGAACTTGTACCTACACTAAAAAACGGATTATTAATATATTCATTCAATACAAACTAGGACTATTAATGTTGTTGATCAAAGACAAATAAAAAATCAAGTATTTATATCCTTTGGTACCACGTAGACCTCCGCTCGTAGACACTTGCTACACTATCTACGCCGTAGCAGGAATATATGCGTTACAAGACAACCACACCACAGATAACAACTCACATTTTTATGATACTCTACTAGACTTCACAAAAATATACTAAAACTTTAAGTAACAAATAGAATATGTTATGTAGGTAAGTAATGTAAATGCTTCAGTTTGCAAAGAAAACTTACTTTCTTCGCCAAATGGTGTTGACGAAGGCGAACTCGACTAGCGCGGCGAAGATGAACCCGGTGCAGCCCAGGAACCAGATCTCACTGGCCTTTATATATGACACCTTCGGCAGCGTCTTCGCCTGTGATGACGCCAGCGTTATGAACGATAACATGGTACTCGTGCCTGCGGGAGTAGAGGAATAAGAGATCAGAATGTTTGTGTGTTTAAAAAAAATGCTATCAATTCGGTGAGAAGACGACTTAACCAAAATTATTGCCATCTATTTCTGTTATTTCATGATAAAATATGACAATTTTAGCCAATCAAGATTTAGTGATTTTTTGCGCAACCGAATTGCGCTGCCCCCATTGAATAAATTTTTGTATCAGCCGCATGATGTTGACTGCTAGATGAATGGCTGAATGCCCAAAATATTATCACAAACCCGATCTTTGGTGCCGTGACCAGGATAAGAATGGGAAGTTTATTAAACTAATTCAATCTTTTATTTATCAGTGTACAGAAAGAATGTGCTGGAAGTGGAAACACGCTCTTCTATGAAACCTACGAGACGTCACGCAAGGGTGTTTTGTTTATCGATGACTATTCAAATTATAATCGCTCAGAAGTTTTACAGACGCACTTCGCATGACCAACTTCTCTTTTCTCTTCTCGAAATTAATCATTATTGCCGAGATTTGGGATCAATGAAAATAGCTTAAGTATGTCGGTAGTTTCTAGAATTTAAGTGCAGATTGTTCAATTCAAAACTTGCTTCAGACAAAAGCATTCTTTAAATGTTATATTTGGAAAGAATTTATGAAATTCTTATTATAAATAATTCTATTTTAGGCCCAAAAATCAAAATCGGACCTGACTATTAAGTATGTAGCTAGGCCGTAGTAAAAATAAAACCCATCTTCAGCTGTTTGGTCATATGATGGATGACACGATGGCACGCATTCAGGCTAAGGCTACGCTTTCAAATAATGCCTAAAGGACATATAGTTTACAGCCTATAATGTTATCACGTGCTCTCCATAGCACAACTTTATTATTGAGCCTTTAAGGATATGCTATAAAAACGAATGCATTAAAGAACGCTTAGATCCAGAATATTGTGTAGATAGATTCAAAAACTTTCAAAGTGCTTTCAGACTTCCTAATAACCTTAGACTTCACTTAATATAACGGGTGTAAGGGGCAGCTTTCATTTCCTGAAAGCATTTCCTGGTGAAAGTTGTTCAGTTTTATTGACTAAGCAACCCCTATGAGATTGCGGAACGCTGTCCCTTACACCCGGTATTTACCCAAATGTATTTTAACAGGGAATTCCATTTTTTTTTATTTCAGCTGGAAATTACAGCGCACTGAAGTTCACGTTCAAGTTGGGACGTGAGGTGGGCTACTACTTGATGGACTACTTCATCCCGTCTATGATGATAGTCGCTATGTCATGGGTCACCTTCTGGCTACATCCTGACGCTTCGCCTCCAAGAATCACTTTGGGTAAGATTTCTAAGGAAATCTAACGCAGTGAGCTCGATTACCTTAGTTGCAGAACAGAATATCCTACTGAAGATGGGTTTTATTTTTACTACGGCCTAGCTACATACTTAATAGTCAGGTCCGATTTTGATTTTTGGGCCTAAAATAGAATTATTTATAATAAGAATTTCATAAATTCTTTCCAAATATAACATTTAAAGAATGCTTTTGTCTGAAGCAAGTTTTGAATTGAACAATCTGCACTTAAATTCTAGAAACTACCGACATACTTAAGCTATTTTCATTGATCCCAAATCTCGGCAATAATGATTAATTTCGAGAAGAGAAAAGAGAAGTTGGTCATGCGAAGTGCGTCTGTAAAACTTCTGAGCGATTATAATTTGAATAGTCATCGATAAACAAAACACCCTTGCGTGACGTCTCGTAGGTTTCATAGAAGAGCGTGTTTCCACTTCCAGCACATTCTTTCTGTACACTGATAAATAAAAGATTGAATTAGTTTAATAAACTTCCCATTCTTATCCTGGTCACGGCACCAAAGATCGGGTTTGTGATAATATTTTGGGCATTCAGCCATTCATCTAGCAGTCAACATCATGCGGCTGATACAAAAATTTATTCAATGGGGGCAGCGCAATTCGGTTGCGCAAAAAATCACTAAATCTTGATTGGCTAAAATTGTCATATTTTATCATGAAATAACAGAAATAGATGGCAATAATTTTGGTTAAGTCGTCTTCTCACCGAATTGATAGCATTTTTTTTAAACACACAAACATTCTGATCTCTTATTCCTCTACTCCCGCAGGCACGAGTACCATGTTATCGTTCATAACGCTGGCGTCATCACAGGCGAAGACGCTGCCGAAGGTGTCATATATAAAGGCCAGTGAGATCTGGTTCCTGGGCTGCACCGGGTTCATCTTCGCCGCGCTAGTCGAGTTCGCCTTCGTCAACACCATTTGGCGAAGAAAGTAAGTTTTCTTTGCAAACTGAAGCATTTACATTACTTACCTACATAACATATTCTATTTGTTACTTAAAGTTTTAGTATATTTTTGTGAAGTCTAGTAGAGTATCATAAAAATGTGAGTTGTTATCTGTGGTGTGGTTGTCTTGTAACGCATATATTCCTGCTACGGCGTAGATAGTGTAGCAAGTGTCTACGAGCGGAGGTCTACGTGGTACCAAAGGATATAAATACTTGATTTTTTATTTGTCTTTGATCAACAACATTAATAGTCCTAGTTTGTATTGAATGAATATATTAATAATCCGTTTTTTAGTGTAGGTACAAGTTCAACAGTGAGAAAAAAAATATTGAAATTTGCGTAAATGATTTTGAATTATAAACACTGAAAAAGGGTGTAAATATGAACGGCATCTAACGCATAACTATTGTTTTTTCGTATTTATAATATTTAATTACGACATACAAAAATATTAGATAACGGAAACGAAAAGTGTCGCTACTCACTGATAGATGGTGCTTTCAACCAAAACACTGACAGTTCCGCAAGCTTGTCTATGAAACTTTCGGCCACTGAAACTGGGAAACATCTCTGAACCTGCGACGTGACTCACGATCACGACTCTATGTCGTCGCTATACGGTAGTGAATGGCGAGAGAAGGGGTGCGGGTGGAGGAGTGCGGTACGGGGCGGGGGTGATGAGGGGCGGGGGGATCGAACTGCACATATCACGTACAGATTTTTCCGACAACAGGTTCGTTCCGTAGATATGCGCATCGCGCGGAAAAGTCGCATTTCTAACAATAAGTGGAAAATTAACGTAAATTATCGTATACAATATACTCGGTAAGTTGATAGCTAACATTCAATGTACATTTCACCAGTTTGATGTAATTAATTGCCAAAGTTATATTTCCGCATTGAATAGCGCTTGTGTTACAAATTTTCAGAGTATGGGTCGTTATATGAAGAAGGATTTGCAACGCAATAGCTCTGGATATGATGTTGAAGCGGCAATTTGTATGTGTTCCACAAAAAAGAGCATAAAATTAAATTCTGCTGCTAAAAGCAACAACGGACTGAGGAACTCATTACGACGGTATTTTCCAAAGCCACAGTGACACATAATGCCTAATAAAAGAAGTTTGTTACATTATTTTAGTAATGTTATCACGAAATATAATAAAAATATGTTTACAGTTATAAAAATAATTGGTTTAACAGAAGTAAAAATAGCGACAGTAAAATAAGAGATTAGATAAACTACTTTCTTTTCAAACCTAAGCGCCAAGTCGTTCATATTTGCACTCTATAGGTGTTTTCCGAATTCATGCACTAACATACTTAGTACAGTACTACTTAGACTTTGACTCCAACTTTTCTTGCTAAGATATTAAACCTTACATTTCACCCAACAGGAAAGAAGTGAAGCTAAAGAAGGTGAACAGCAAGTACATCCTGAAGAGCACGTTGACCCCGCGCCTGGCGCGCAAGGAGTTCCAGAAGGAGGTGACGCAATCCTCCCCGCAACTCAGCAAGTCGCGCTCCTGCACGTCACTGAACCAGGACGCCAGCTCCGACCCCGCGGGACCCACCTTCAACAACTACCTCACTGTGCACGTCAGTATACACGTACTACCTTTATCTAGTAATAAATAAGATCTAGTTTGCTTTACGATAAATTACATATATTGGGTTGTCACAGTAATAGGTCAACAAGTCAAAAGAATCAAGGAAGGTAAAATAGATAGGTATTATTTATTGTTGTTAAATTTAATTTCTGCAATAAAAAAGGTAAGTAACTCGTGTTTGCTATCGATAAGAAATAAACAATAGTACAGCACAGACGTACTTATCAGCTGTGTTCGTGATTTTTTGCTACAAATGCCGTAACAATGAACGTAACTACCGCAAGGTGAGCGCTATTCGCCGCTCAGAAGCGATGATGTCTAGAATGAAAAAGTTCATTAACACTGATGTAGATAAGATAGAGGAAAACTCTGACCTAGAACGTGGATTGTTCTTTGACCAATTGATCATATCATGTTATCTGGCTTTCTTGTATTCGATTCTTTACTACCAAAAGATCATTTTGTTCAAATTTGTCATCCTATAACTGAAAACATGTGCCACAGCTCCGGCTATAGCATAATGATGAGCTGAAATTGTAAAATATCGTTGATAAGGCTTTCTATACTCTATTAAAATAATTTTAACAAGTTTCCCAAAAGGATTTTACTTTTGTATCTTTTTACCATGAGATCTTTTCCTAAATTCCAGAGCTTCCCATCGGCTGCAAACTTACCGACGATCACGACACAGAGCTACGACGAGCTGGTACCTGGGCAGAAGGGGGGCCCGCCTCCCCCCCGGCCCGGCAGCGACGGCTCCGACGACGAGCCGAAGCACCACAACTGGACCACCATGACCCCCCAGGAGATCGCCTTCTGGATCGACAAGCGAGCCAGGATTCTGTTCCCGTTGGCGTTCGTGTTCTTCAACATCGTTTACTGGACTTTTGTCTATTGTCTATGATTTGTTGCCTGCGTTATTTCGACAGGCTCTCGACCTCTCGACGTTTCAACATACTTTGATGAGTGTTTCGCAGTTTATTCATTAACGGCTAAAAATATTCGATGTGAGATGTGAGGATTATATAGGTACAGATGAAAGATGTCATCCCATTTATATTTTTTAGGAAAACATATCTTTGTTATATGTTTAGTATAGCGTATTTTTCTAAAACATTACTCTATGTGGATGGTAAATAAGTGAAACGGAGGCCTTATAAAAAGTGCGAAAAGTTCGATCTTCGTGAGTTAAAAGTGCATAAAATTTTGCATTTAAGAAAGTTCATGTAAACATGATACATATTTAAGTGGCCATATTTTTATATTTTGTTGGGGGTGAGTCAATAAATAGTTTAGTCACTTTTTAGCCACAAAGGTTAGAAAAATAATGGTGTTAGTGAATTCTGTTGATTCACCCCCATGATCAATGTTCCTTAGTCATTATTAACTTGCCTTTGCTTTATAAATGGCTTTTAGTAAATAGTGCCTTAATATTCTGTTCTTCGTTTTTATTCCTTCTTAAGATGCAGAATTTAATTTCTTGTGTAAATACATAATATTAAATGTATTTTCTATTTATTTATAAATCAAACGAAGTCAATAATTTATCCAGTGAGATTAAATAGTAGAATTAAGTAGAAAGTGCATTAAAAATAATTATTATTTATTATTGATAGTAAAGGTATAATACTTACATACATACCTACTTAGTTTTAAGATAAATCTTTCGAATATTATACATATATAAAATCTTCATATTAGCCGTATGATTGAATCCAAAATAAAGGACCTAAATAAGTTTATTATTTTAAGAAGATTATGTAAGATTGATAGTAGATTTTGTATATTTTAGGTAGGTATCCTACCTGCCTATATTTTGTCTTATTTTAAAATATCAAAATATAAGTTTATATCATCGATTTATTTCAAAGATGTGTACGTATTAAAACAACTGTAAATTTTAAAATAATTTTGTTTTTATTAATTTCCTAGCTAGGAATATCGTTATTTTTTTTAAGTTTCTTGGTAAAAATCCAAATTGGCATATTGGCATCCGGCGCAACGGTATTTCAATAAAAAAACGGATTGCACAAATCACATTTATTGAAACAAAACACATCGTAGGACTAATAGACAAACAGTATTTTATTTTTAACAAGAATCAAGCAAGTTGTAAGTTTTGCAAAAAAGTTTTCTAATAACCGTTTTTTCGTTCTCGTACTGGAAGTCATCGCAAAAACTGTCATTTAATATACAGCTGATACATACAGCCTGCGTATAACGATCATGTCAAGAAGAAAAGAGACCATTTTTTTATTACAAATCACCCTTCTTTAGCGATACATAAACACCGACATGTCAAAGACTTTCCAACCGCTAACAACTCTCGTTCACACGAAACATTTCTTCTACCACAAGGGACAAACACATATCGACCTTAACGCCTGCAGGAGGCCTGATACTGGAGCCACAAACATTGCTCCGAGTATTCCTCAAGGCGCTTGGTGGTCGCGCGGCGCCGCCATCACCAGGCTGTCGTCACTCGCGTACCGCTTCAGCGCTGATGCACTGGCTTGGCTACAAGGAAATCAGTTTGATAAGTTATTTATAGAATCAGGCGTTATTTTGAGGAAGTCCATCATAACATAAGATAGAAAAAAAAATTTGCTACTTCCACTCAAGTGATAGTAAGCTATGCAATTAGTTAAGTGCACCTGCATCACTAGCACCGGATCTATTCAACATGTGTTTCACACCTCCACGGAGCATCATCAGGAGATAGACCGTCCGGTGCGGATCGCAGCCAACCACCGAGGTCGAATTTGATTTTGTAATGAACAACATTCTACACTAAGTTGTAACACTGCCTATAGTATTCTAAGAATTTGTAGTTTACGACCAATGTCTACGACATAACACGTGACTGTTGCATTTATATTTTAGAAATTAACACTTACAGTGTTAATAATGTTATTAGACATGAAAATAAAGAAGGTTTTACACTTGGGTGGGATAAATCCTACGATCTTCGGCATACCGTGCCAACGCGGCGTAAACGTTGCCTGTTAATCTCTCGAACGTGTACCTGTATCTGGTGCGCGGGCGCGGCGTGGGCGCGAGGCGCGGCAGGGCTGCGTGCGTGCCGGTGGAGCCCGAGCTGGAGCCCCGTCCAGACCCGCTCGAGCTCTCCGACCACGCCAGCTCCGACATGCTGGTCATACAAACAAGACAACATAAGAAACGCAATGGTAGTTGCAAACTAACACGAGGGAACGGGTGTATGGGACAGCGTGCTATAAACTGATAGGGGTTGCTCAGTCAACGAAACTGTATAATTCTCTCAGGGAATAGTTTTTTTTTTTTTTTTTTTTTTTTTTTCGTACAAAATCACCACCTCGATCGGACAATTTTATTTCCTGAAAAATTTTCTTCGTGTTTTGTTTTACTTAAGTCTAACTATATCTGCCATTTTCTAACATGAGAGACCAGAAAAGGACGGTCATAATTTCAAGATTTAGTTTAATCGTGTCGTCAACGAATCGATAGCAATGCCTCAGCGGATCAGCAGTTCTTTATATGCTCTTTAGTTTATCCAGCTTCGAATCCTTCATTATTACACTGTTACACACTCTAAAGATTCGTCAAATCGAAAACCCACAAGGTCTAATGGATGGTGCACCGATAACTGCAAAAGGCTGCTCTCTACTCCATGGGCGCTAGCTAAATCTGATCGAAGTGGTAATTTTGTACGCCTTATTTTTCTTTGAATTGTATTTGTATGTTTTAGTTCAGTTTTTTTAACCGAGAAATTAATTTCAAATTCCGGTTCACAAATAGTACATTGTTTAACGAGGTGAGAACATGACTGATTCCCACGAGGGTGTAGTTTGAGGCCCGAAGCGCAGCTGAGGGCCTCAATACACACGAGTTGGGAATCGCATTTTCTTCCGAGTTATACATAGTGCTTTATACTACACCTATGAGGAAAATATAATTAAAAATCCTTGTAAGATAAAGAATGATATCACTTACATGAGAAGATTTATATTAAGAACATTTGAAGTGTCATCATCCATTCGAACAGAACACAAACAAACAAAACACATTATTAATACAGTTACACACTGTTACACATTACATCGAAAACACTAAACACTTAATTTATATTTAAAAAGTCAAATAAATCAAAGAACGAAAAATAATTCGCGCGGACATGTTGATTTTGCCATATTTTTTACTTAAAAATATAAAAGAGGCAAATGAAGCAAACCACATACTGCCAAAAAATGTAAGTGGCCAGTATCATTTTGTGGGCTTCGAGATACAAACTTTTTGATTTTTGGCATCCGCCTGTTTCTTGTTTTGAATTATGAATTAAAAAAAAAACAAAGTAGGGGAGAAAATACTTTCTCCCCTAGGGGAGAAAGTAAATCCCATATATTTTTCCCGCCCGCATATTCGTTCGTCTGGATTTACGTACTTTCTTCCCTTTTTTCAAGTAAGAACTAATATACTTTCCGAATAGGTGTAGTATAAAATAAGTTTGTCCACTACATCGCGATTTCGCCGATTCAGCTATTTGCCGGCAGATGGCGCTGTTAGTAATAAAAACGCGATAACACTGTGATTAACTTTTACCGTTGGTCTGAGTACTGCTTAGGTAAGGTACCTTATATTCTGTTATACACGACAATGCAATTTTTCAAATGTTCTTCAATTTATGAAGCACATTATTTAATATTCATAAAGTCACGCCTGTCCTATTCCAAGACCTAATCTTCATGTGTGCCAAGTTTCATACCGATCCGTCCAGTGGTTGAAGCGTGATTGAGTAACAAACATCCAAACAACGAAATATTCAAACATTCAAACATCCAATCTTTCGCATTTATAATATTAGTAGGAAGTAAGTTTATAGTAGGATTCCTCTACCAACCACCTACCAACAAAATAAAAAACAATTTTGATCCTTAATCTTAGAGCTCACCTGGTAGAAATGGGCGGTAGCCGGTAAGAGTGGTGCGCATCGTTGTTCTCGGTGTAGGTGGAGGCGTGGATCTCCTGCTGGTACAGCTCGTACAACTGCGCCAGCTCCGGCGACACGCCTAGGCCCATCTCTGTAAGAGAAAACCTTTAAAGTAGTCAAGTAGTTCAAATATTGAGTCGCTACGTTTATTTGGTGCTTTTACGATGAAGGAAAACATCGTGAGGAAACCTGCACACACCTACGAAGAAATTCAAAAGTTGTGTGTGAAGTCGTCCAATCTTTACTGGGCCCACGTGGTCCTTTAAGGCCCGATCTCCCCCTCATTCAGGGTAGGCTTATGTCCCTCAGTGGGGACTTATATGAGCTGATGATGAGATCACTAACCCACTTATAATGAACACTTGCTCGCTTGTAGTGACCACTGGCTCGCTTATAGTGACCACTGGCTCGCTTATAGTGACCACTGGCTCGCTTATAGTGACCACTGGCTCGCTTATAGTGACCACTGGCTCGCTTATAGTAACCACTGGCTCGCTTATAGTGACCCTGGCTCGCTTATAATGACCACTGGCTCGCTTATAGTGACCCTGGCTCGCCTATAGTGACCCTGGCTCGCTTATAATGACCACTGGCTCGCTTATAGTGACCATGGCTCGCTTATAGTAACCACTGGCTCGCTTATAGTGACCCTGGCTCGCTTATAATGACCACTGGCTCGCTTATAGTGACCCTGGCTCGCTTATAATGACCACTGGCTCGCCTATAGTGACCCTGGCTCGCTTATAATGACCACTGGCTCGCTTATAGTGACCATGGCTCGCTTATAGTAACCACTGGCTCGCTTATAGTGACCCTGGCTCGCTTATAATGACCACTGGCTCGCTTATAGTGACCCTGGCTCGCCTATAGTGACCCTGGCTCGCTTATAATGACCACTGGCTCGCTTATAGTGACCATGGCTCGCTTATAGTAACCACTGGCTCGCTTATAGTGACCCTGGCTCGCTTATAATGACCACTAGCTCGCTTATAGTGACCCCGGCTCGCTTGTAATGACCACTGGCTCGCTTATAGTTAGATACCTTCCAGCGCGCGTCTCTGCCTGGTGATGATCTCGTCGGAGAGGCGGCGCTGCGCGTCCCTGCGCTGCAGCTGCAGGTCGCGGCGGCGCAGCTCGTGCGCGCGCGCAGCCCGCTCGCCCTGCAGCGCCAGCTTGTCCGCCTCCAGCTCGTGCACGCGGCAGACTAGCGCTAGGACCTCCCTTTCCGCGCCGCTGCTGATACGTGCTGGTAGCTCCTGGAAAAATAAAATAACTGTGTGAGGTTGGCATTTTCACGATAAAAAACATCTTCAAGCAAACACAGTTCTTACTAAAATTACTTTCAAAATTTGTTTGATGTGGGGAGCGGTCATAAAACGTAACTTAACGTTTTAAAACACCAGTACAATCATAAGGCTTTTTAAACGAAATGAGTGGTTTTAAAGTTTGCAAAGCCTTATGATTGTACTGGTCAATACAATCATTAGGCTTTTCAAACAAAATGAGTGGACATTTAGTTTGAAAAGCCTTATAATTGCACTTGCTCCAGCTGCCTCTCCACTCGCTCCCGCTCGGTCCGGGCCGACTCTTGCTCCCTCTCTACGGAGGCTAACTCGGCCCACGCTCGCTCACCTGTTCTAGCTGAGCGCCGCGCAGCCGCACTTGCTCCAGCTGCCTCTCCACTCGCTCCCGCTCGGTCCGGGCCGACTCTTGCTCCCTCTCTACGGCGGCTAACTCGGCCCACGCTTGCTCCACGGCTACTTCAGCCTCTGCTCGCTCGCTGCCTGCTCCGCTTACACTTGACAATCCTGTTCCACCCCTGAAAAAGCAAAAATATCACATTGGTACAATCAAGTTCCATTTGTCTTTGCCCCAAACCAATTAAATTCTTCTTTTGGATAGATTGTACAATAGTCACCTGTAACTCTGCTGTGTACTAAGCCTCGAGCCAGTCAAACTGATAGGTTTATAAAGCCTGTTAAACCGCGCTTCCCAGTGCGATATGGCGGCATGTTGCCTCTCTGCATCTAACGCGAGCCCCAACAGATGACTGTCCAGTTCCATTAGCCTTCTCCGCAAACGCATTTGTTGTTTGAACGTGGATACTATCGCCTCTCGAAGGGATTTTAAGTGAGCCGCGTTTTCTGCTGATTCTTCTTTAGTTAGCTCCTCTTCTTCTAACTGGGGGTCCTCTTTATTAGTCCTGGAATTTTATGTACAAACATAAGGATTTCTTCACTGATTGACACATGAAAAGCACAATAACAAGCCTTTAATTAAAATGAGATATACTTTTTAATTATGTATTCTTTTTAGCTATATAGTGTTAAGAAACTGGAGTACAATGTTGTTATTTATTTTATTTACCTTGAGCCTTCCTTCATCTTGGTCTTGAGTCTAGAGATCTCCTCGCGCAGCTCGTTGATCACGGAGCGGTACTGGGACATGTGCATCGGCGTCTCGATCATTTCACGCTCCACCTTAAACAACGAGATTATGAAATATCACTTACAAATTTTACTTGCTACTGTCATGTTGAGCACAATGAATCCATGCGCTGCTGTGAATATCCGCGGAACGCATTATTTTTACTACGGACCACTACGGACGGAGTAGCACTAGCTATGCAAAGAGCGGTAAGCAATCTGAGCAAGTAGTGATATAGGCAATGTTAACATTGGGTGATTGTAGTCCAATGCGTTGTGCGTAGTGCAGCGTGGAGCGCGTGGTGTCGCGGGAGGTGGCCCCGGGCGCCACGTGTGCCACCATGGCCGAGGTGGGTGTGTGTCTCACCTTGTTGGTGATGGAGGCGGCGCGTTGTGCGTAGTGCAGCGTGGAGCGCGTGGTGTCGCGGGAGGTGGCCCCGGGCGCCACGTGTGCCACCATGGCCGAGGTGGGTGTGTGTCTCACCTTGTTGGTGATGGAGGCGGCGCGTTGTGCGTAGTGCAGCGTGGAGCGCGTGGTGTCGCGGGAGGTGGCCCCGGGCGCCACGTGTGCCACCATGGCCGAGGTGGGTGTGTGTCTCACCTTGTTGGTGATGGAGGCGGCGCGTTGTGCGTAGTGCAGCGTGGAGCGCGTGGTGTCGCGGGAGGTGGCCCCGGGCGCCACGTGTGCCACCATGGCCGAGGTGGGTGTGTGTCTCACCTTGTTGGTGATGGAGGCGGCGCGTTGTGCGTAGTGCAGCGTGGAGCGCGTGGTGTCGCGGGAGGTGGCCCCGGGCGCCACGTGTGCCACCATGGCCGAGGTGGGTGTGTGTCTCACCTTGTTGGTGATGGAGGCGGCGCGTTGTGCGTAGTGCAGCGTGGAGCGCGTGGTGTCGCGGGAGGTGGCCCCGGGCGCCACGTGTGCCACCATGGCCGAGGTGGGTGTGTGTCTCACCTTGTTGGTGATGGAGGCGGCGCGTTGTGCGTAGTGCAGCGTGGAGCGCGTGGTGTCGCGGGAGGTGGCCCCGGGCGCCACGTGTGCCACCATGGCTGTCCGACACCGCCCACCGAGCACTTCGCGCAGGAGGCGGGTCAGCTTCGAGTCTCGGTAATTCACATACCTGCAAACATATAAGAAGAAAATTAGAAAATTGTAAGTTAGTTTCAGCGAGTTCACATGTTAATAAAATTATTCAAAAATATGACTAAGCAAATTAAGCTTTCCTATTTATAAAATTGTTGACCAACTAAATGATTTACGGGAATTTTAAACGCGTCACTAGTTTAAACAGACTATAAAATCATGATAAAATCACTATTAAATGCTATAAGTGACCGACAATGAGTAAGTATCTATATTTTTATAGGTACCATATGATCACAGTCAATTTAGGTTTTATGATGACGTTATTTCATTTACATATTTAAAACATTATTTAGCTTGTACTTCGCTCTGTAAGAGTATGTAATTGTAAATCGTAGGTAATGTAGATGTGTAGGAAAACATTAGGGAAGGAAACAATCTGTTAACATACTTGTTTTACGTATACTTACTAGGGGTGATGTTGCTCGTAATTTATGTAGAGCTAGAGAATGTAGCAAAAAGTACTGTGATATTTTGCACTGCGTTCTAATCATGACAACACAAGCGAGATATATATTTTTTTTGCATAGAAGACGATATATTCTAAGCTAGAACTTCGCCTTTTTAGAAAGATTTTCGCTATCATGAGTAGAACAAAACACGTGGTGTAGGTAATATAGAATTGCAGCTATTTTTGGAACACTCTGTATACTGGCCAGAGGTAGAATTGAATATTAATGGATGGCGGGATTGCGTGCATGCTGCTAGTATTACGTCAGACGTAAATACTACCTTCAGACGGCACTTTGCTTTTGTTTATCAAAGTCATGGACGCAAAAATATAGAAAAATATAGCAATGCATCGTACAATAATTTGTGTTTATCAATGTTGGGAGCATTGAAATAGGACGACCGACTCCGCTAGGTCTATCAGACCCGGTGCTGTAAGTGGATGTGTTACCTGGCGCCACCCGACAGCGCCATGATGCAGTTGCCGAGCGCGAGCAGCGAGCGGTTGATGTGCGCGCCCTCCAGCCGCCGCGCGCGCAAGCCGGCTCGCTCCGACCCCGCCAGGTCTATCAGACCCGGTGCTGTAGGTGGATGTGTTACCTGGCGCCACCCGACAGCGCCATGATGCAGTTGCCGAGCGCGAGCAGCGAGCGGTTGATGTGCGCGCCCTCCAGCCGCCGCGCGCGCAAGCCGGCTCGCTCCGACCCCGCCAGGTCTATCAGACCCGGTGCTGTAGGTGGATGTGTTACCTGGCGCCACCCGACAGCGCCATGATGCAGTTGCCGAGCGCGAGCAGCGAGCGGTTGATGTGCGCGCCCTCCAGCCGCCGCGCGCGCAAGCCGGCTCGCTCCGACCCCGCCAGGTCTATCAGGAACAGTCGCCCGCGTTGGACGCCGCCTTCCACTGCCTTGCTCACTGTTACACTGAAGACAAAAACAATAAAAATACATATTGGTCCTCCGAACCGATTTTCGGTGACGGCAGCCATTTTCGGTGACGGTGGCCAATCTCCCAGAGATCGACCAACTTGCACGAGACTAGTTTTTAATGCCCGAGTGTTTGCGCAACAAACAAGTGCAGTGCACTCTCTATGACTACAATCTCTTATTCTGATGGGACAGACTTATCTGACCTGACCAGAGAGAAATCCGACGCGGGACCGATTTACATACCCATCCGGCAGCATTGCATGGATCTACTTACTTATCGGACAATCAGCCTGAAATGTCCTAACCAAACTAGAAACAACAACGCAGAGAGACAATCTCTCACCGGGAATCGAACCCGGAATCTTCGGGTCGCGAGCCATTGGCTCAGACCACTAGACTAAGGAGGCAGTTAATAATACATAATGCCAACGACTTTTGAAAATTAGGTGACTATAATTTTTAATTACATAGTAATTCCCATAAAATAAGCCTATAATTAAGAGCGGCAAATTATTTAATAGCACAGCCACAGCATGGTGAATTAAATATTACAGAAACGTAATTACACCTTTGTTATTTTCGGAGCCGCCCATTTAGTTATTCGTGTTAATGAGACATATTTATCATGAATTCAAAATGTTTTCCTGTCAATTCATTATTCATGCATCAATCGCTCATCAATCATAGTTCGCACAAGGGCTCAATATTGATACTTAAATTCATAGCAATTTTTTCGCCGAGCCCGGCCACCACGGGCGCTCTGCTGAGTGTATAGACACCTGAGCAGTGCATGTCCCCGCGAGGAGTGCTGGTTAGCGTGCGTGGGTTCAGCGGTCCTCGCGCGGTCTCCTCTCGCCAGCAGCTCGGCGACAAGCGCGGCGCTCTTCGCCCGGACCTCGCTGAGCCCGGCCACCACGGGCGCTCCGCTAAGTGTATAGTCACCTGAGCAGTGCATGTCCCCGCGAAGAGTGCTGGTTAGCGTGCGTGGGTTCAGCGGTCCTCGCGCGGTCTCCTCTCGCCAGCAGCTCGGCGACATGCGCGGCGCTCTTCGCCCGGACCTCGCTGAGCCCGGCCACCACGGGCGCTCCGCTGCCGCCCTCGTCGCGAAGCTCTAGAGGACCCAGGCTCGGGTTCAGCAGGTCGCGGATTATCTCGTTGTAGATCTCGATGTATGACATTTTTACCTGCGGGATTAAGGGCCTTGTTTAATAGCCTAGTATGCTAAACACGATCCACTGCTGTACTCAGTACCTATAGTCTAAAATATTGATTTATAAAATGTACATAACAGATCAAAGCAATTCGTTCCCAGAGACCAAACGATTATAAATAAATTAGCTCAAATATTGTTAAATTTTACCTTTGATGTTTATATTTGAAGTGGTTCTATTTAGTTAATAATTATGTTCAGGTACAAGTATATCGATTAAAATATTTGTCAAGAAAAACTAGGTAATACCATGTCTACCTCATAAGTTCTTTACCATGTTGAGATTATTAGTGGCGCAACGTCAATTTTTCATAAACAAACTACACGACGACCGATGCTTGTTTATTGATATTGGATGTCAAGTGTACCGTTCGAGCAGCCATTAAAGAATATTTAAAATTGTGGAATAAGCATGTGGAAACCCCTTGACAAATTTCTTCGTAGACTCTTCTACGCCGTAGCAAAGGTCTACAATACGAATGCTACAACGACATAGCAAGAGATGTGACCACATAAATGTGGGGATTCAGAAGGCACTTCCTTTCGCAATTAGGCGTTTGCTTTTTTAAGAATTTTGACATTGGAAATGAGTTTTCGTTCACTTCAGTATAGGACCCCATTTCAAGAAATAGTGCGATCCCTTCATATCTTGGAGAGTTGTGAAGATATAACATTTAAAATAGTAGTATAATTAATTTTTTTTCGTAACAAAGAGTAAGTGAATAAGCCAATGCTCACTGACGCCAATCATTCGCATGAATAAACAAACGCTAAAAGTTCTGTCAACTCATCAAAAATTACCCCTTTACCACTTACTAAGACCTGACACGCAAAAGAGGTTAATAATTTATGTAAAAATGGATTGCCAAACAAAATTAAATTATATTTGTGTTGTAGAAATGAGGGCCCATTACTTTTGAAGTTGTTTTTACTCGTTAGTTTATAAAATCAATAAATAACTATCATGGTACCTGTGGTCTAGTGGACTGAGCCATGGGCTCACGAGCCGGAGGTGGGACAATGACTTTCTAGTTTGGTTAGAACATATGACGTTGGGAGCTACTTCTCAAATCAGTGGATGGGCATGTAAAACAGTCTGGTCCTGCGCCTCGTCTCAGTCAATCCGTCCTATCAGAATAAGAGATTAAAGTAATAGAGAGTGCACTTCTATATTGCGCAAACACTTAAGTACTGAAAACTAGTCCAACGCAGTTGGCTGATCTCCGATATCTGGGAGATTGGCCGCCATCACCGAAAATCGGTTGGGAGGAGGACTTTTATGTATTACCTACTTATACTTATACAACAAGAAGAAGTCATTCTACTATTTTTTATAAAGCTCTTCTATAATATGATTCAGCCTCTGAGAATTTAGCTCAAGTACACTTTTTGTTGGGCCCTTTGTGTGCTGAATGACAAGCAAGTTTCACGTGAATGGTGCAATAGACGCACCCTCGCCACGGCCAAATACTTCATTATGACTATACAAAAGAACTAAGGAATTCTTTAGTCTGGCGAAGTAAAGAAAGTACCTACACAGATTTACGAGCCAAGACTTTTGAATGATATAAGATCTACCTACCTCCTGGCGATCCTCCCATGACAATATAGCTAGCAACATCACGGGCTTGCTCCTGTGGGAGACTTTGAAAGAGAATGTGTACGAAACACATTATGACCACTTTTAAACTGAAGTTCAGCGTGTGAATGCTGAATGTCAATGCTTTCAAAGCTTTTGGTTGAACTCGGCCTGTCGTCGACTCTGTACCAGCCCCTCTGACTTAGAGTCAAGAAGAAATACATAGCAAAAAAACTGACTGATTCATGAAGATGATAAGCACTTCTCTTGGTATGTGGAAGCGAAGCTACGGGCAGGTCTCTATCTCTAGTACTGATTTTAGTCTACGGGTCCGACGTAGGTATCCCGTGTAGCCAATGTAAACACTATGAGAACCATTCGGTAAGAACACGACTTAATTAGTTAAATCTGAACTAAAATTGTTGCCGTCCCTTTCTGTTCTCTCATGATAGAAAAGGAGAGTTATGACTTAAAATATTAGTTAAGTCGTGTCATTTGCAACTCCGAATTGCCTTCAATGTTACTAACTCCGAACACTGACCTTTCAGTGAGTGAATCAGTGCGTATGCCATATCAGCACAAAGTAGACAAAGGGGGGGTTACAAGTATCAAGACTGATTCATAAAAACTCTTTCACAAGGTCAACAGCCTATGTTAAATTAAAAGTGCTTACGAATTCATAGGTAAATTGATCGCTTCCTTGCTTGACAAGAAATTTGGTTCATATGCTCAGATTAATAATTCACTGAGTGGAATAGGTATTTCAAGACAAAATATTGTATAGGTATAATTTATTTACAACAGTTAAGGACAAACAAAACTGATTTGATTATTAGCATTATGTAGGTTTTTGTTGTTCATAATTATGATATTCTGCATTGTTCAATTAACAAAAAAAAAACTCGTTTGCATATAGAGCGCTCAAGACTATCACCAAGTTTATTTATTTCGTAGCAGCTTAATTCTTAAAATAGTTAAAGCTCAAGTAATTTAGCCATGAATCTCATTAGCATCTGCTTAGAGTTCACCTTCACATTGCGGCGATGCGCAATAGCCACGAAGCCCACGAAGCCACGAAGCCACGATAGCCAGTGTTGCGGTACAATGCTAAGCGCTGTTTTATCTGATGGTGGCCTTCTACGCCACCCTTTGGCTCCGGCCTCAGTGGCGGATTAAGTGGAAAGAAGCCAGTGAATAAGCTTTGAATATAACGATAGATAATATTTATTATATATTTGAATATAATATAATAATTGTTTGGTCCATACTTTTATATATTCCAGTTTTGCCGTAGCCCTGTAGGTTCCTTGCTACGGATTGTGCTACGGCGTAGCTATGTTTTTGTTATTTATGCATTCTAAACCGGTCTTAGAGGTAAATAACATTCGAGGTGAGCACGTGAATGATAGTCTATTCCTTTTTTTTTTTCATTAAATATGTCATTTATTAGAAGAATCACCGTAGCACAGTCGTAGATTATATTTTACCATTGAGGTCGTAGCAAGTTGACGATTGCCAAACACAAAAAGAAAAAAAATATACCAAGAGCTACGGCACAGTAACGCAAACGATATAAACCGAATTACTTGGCCACACTGATTCTGTCACTTCTAATCCTAAAGTAATGCCTCCGTGGTCTTGTAGTCTTCCAGTTTGGTTAGAATATTGCAGGGTAAATCACCTGATTGTCCGAAAAGAAAAAGTATTTCGTGCTTCGGAATTCGGAGGGCACGTTCGCTGTCTTTGATAGTAATCGTTACACAAAATATGTTAAAGGCCTATTAGTTGTGCTATAAGGCGGTTTAAATACTATGACACCAAGGTTCATCGGGTCAACCGACTCCAAACCCACACGACACAAAAAGAAGAATCCTATAGTCTAGAAGAAACCCAATATAAATGAAAAAAACTAGTTCAGTAGGGCCAACAGAATATTTGCATTGCACAGAAAAGTAAAGCACCTAAGTCCGTCCCCAGGCTATCCGCCTACGCCCGCCTATCAGACAGCAATCAACGCTTATCGCACACTCCACAGATATTAAAATTGCAGGTACCTTATCGCCTAACACAGCCGACATTGGTGCAATAGAAAACTCTATATAACTATCTGCCAGGGTCATCTGGTGGAAAACCATTGGAAAATCTTACGGGGTAACTACCGAGTATTTATTATCTACAATTTATTCTTTTAGACATTTATGCATAAAATCAAGCCAACATTGGGTTAGGTAGGTATTTGAGCGATTTTTGATTGTGTACTTATTTAAGTTTAGGTATTTACCCTAAATTGCAAATTAACGAAATCCGTCGGTCTCTTAATTGGATTTGACAGTATGACCGAAAAAGAAGCAGTTGCTATGAATCGCTTCCAATCCATCATCAAATTAATACACTTAAAAGTAAAGTTGTTTACTTAACAGTGAACTATGAAACCTTCTATCAAACAGATGAAAATGTATATAGCAACAGTACCTAGCGACTGAGAACCACAAATTAGTGGACGTTTTTTTTGTTAAATAGTAAATCAATATTGGAATAGAAAGACGAAAAAACGTTGACAAATTATTTCATAAACGATTTTTGATGACTGGTATCTGGATCGTGGTAGTATAATTAGTTGTACCAAGATAAGATATAAAATAACAAAATATTCTTTCTTTTCAATAACTAAGAACGAGCTTCTTCTTAAAAATACACTAACATTAACACATCGACCAATGATAGCGACTCGCGCGCACTCGGTTATAGCACGAGAGATAGGCGCAGCTCTAGGAATCATAATAAATACCGGCTTTTCGTTATTTGATATTTTGAGTTGAATTTTTTTAAATATTTTTTATTGGCTCTATCTAATGGTATGCAATTAAATTAACACCCTGTATAATATTTGACGTATGTTATCTGCAAATAAACAAGATGATCAATCATAAACTTATTGCAATGGTATAAAATGACCTTTGTTTAGGTCGTTTTCGCTCTGCCTACCCCATTAGGGATAAAGGCGTGATTTTATGTATGTATGTACTTAAATACTATACAACTTGTCTACGCCCAAAGCTTTCTTAATTTAATATCACTTTATTTACTGGTCTAGGTCATTGACCAGGAACTAATACAAGTTTAAATAAAGTAGGTTTGCGTGGCCGGAAGTTTTGCTGTCTCCATGTAAATTAGGTTGAATTCATTATATTCAAACATCTGTTATTGGACTGAATTTCAACTATATCGATCACAATATCTTAATTTTATCTCAAATATAAACATTTTCATCAATATACATTTTCCGCAACCCACAACATGAATTCTTCATTTCTTTTAATCCATCATGACTCAATCAATTTACACTAAGCATCTAAGCTTTTCCAAAAGTGTTAAAAGTGGCCACTTTTGGCAACCATTTCGTGATTCATTCAGAACCACGTAATTATTGGCCAATAATTTCCTAGAAATCAGTTAATTCGTAGTAACTAACCAATAAGTGAGCGTGGCGGTGGCGTGTGTTGTGTAGTAAGTGTGGTTGCAAAGGTTAATAGAATGCCTCGCCACAGCTGCCCCAGCCGCCCCACGACCACGACCGCCCATCGCCCAAACATGGTGAATATTTTACCGCCACTTGCTCCAGCTTCGCCTGAGACGACATGCAATTGCCAAGGTTCTTTCAGTGCTTTAAAATGATGTAGGTACTGTACGTACGTACAGTCGCCCATGTGATTTAAACGTTTTAGCAAAAATTGGCTAACTTTTACTTATTGGTCTGTATCTGGACCTGTGTGTACTAGGGCAGAAAACTTTACGTTAGAGCTGCATAGATCATTATTTTAAAGTTTTAAACATAAACAAATCTAGAATGTAAACCAACACAACACCAATGAATCATGTACCAGCTGGTGTGACGCAACGCAATTTTGATATTTTAAAGAAAGTGACGTCGCAACACGTGGGCGGTACAACGAACTAGTTATGTAAAATCTAATAATAATAGGAATACTGCATAGTAAGACTAGGTACAGGCGGGCACGTGAAACCGGACAAATTCCAAAATGCGAGAGTTGGAGTGTGTGACTGGCGGACCGCCAGCGTTTTGAAGAATTACCATTTAGTGCGAGTAGAGCTAGCTAACTGAACGAAGTAATACTTAGTAATGTCACTGTCCTTTGTACGATAGTTTTTGAACGAATACTGAATGCATTTGTAGTTTAAACTTCAGTGTTAGGTGCACTCAGTGCATGTATGAAGTGTTTTATTTGGTGGGTGACGATAACCGTAGTGCGAGTGCGACAGATTTCCCTAGAAATAAAAGCTGTGTCGTTATATAGAAATGTAAGTTTCAAAATATTATTTTTACTTTTCCATTTTGCATATTTTTTTGCATTTTTTGTGTGTGTTGTACTAAGTTTTATGTTATACCAGTTATTTATGGATGTTGTATGAAAAAGACAAATATTGTGCTCTATTAGTTGCTCTATTATTTGAAAATTTAAAAAAAAAACACTGAAAAGTACAAAACAAAGCGATACTCGTAGCATCGATGCACAAAAATATTTGCCTACTTTCAAAAACATAAATAATGTCATTTCCGGCCCACGGCCAGAATTCATGTAAAACTGACTCAATTTCTTCAATTTGATAAGTATTTTAGGATTTCACAGTGAAGTTTGTGTAAACGCGGCATTTCTAAGCAATCAAATGCACACCCTTGAAAAGTCACAGTCCTCCCTAGAATCGTGAATGTGTTAATGGAAGAAGGACGTGTGGTGAAGAATCGTGATAGCATAATGGGGGTATGTCCATCACGCGAGCTCGACAATGACCTTGCCTTGTGGTAGGAGCTGGGGTACGCATTTCATAAAGCTACAATTTACCTTTTATCTTCAAGCAAAATTCGATGTACATTGGTTAGGCAGTTAGTATGTTAATCTCACTAGTATCCTTAAGGCTTACCATCTGCGCAATGTATACCGAATTGTAATTGTAGTTTGTGGTTTTTTGAATCCGGCCCTAGTAGCGGGTGATCGGTGGCAGTCTAACCCCACAAGCCACCCCGCCAAAAACGCGGACGGCTGAAGGATATTGTTGGGAATGTTCTAGACGGGCCGATGATACATTAAGTGGGTACTTTAATTTGTTTGACAGGTTAGATATTAATTACAACTAGGCACGGCAAAATTTTAGAATTTTTTTCAAGTATTCTTACTATCCACGTTTGATTTTATAGTAAAATGGCGGCCGCGAATACACCTTCAAAAGAAAGTTGTTTCCGGTAAGAGAGCTCTGACGCCGACGCTGCTGTTTCCGTTTCCCGCCAAGTGTTGTGTAAAGACGTAATAACTTACTTCCGGTCGGTCAAGGTCGACAACATTCACATAAATTCTTGTTATTTTCGGATTTAATTACACCATAATGCTTAGTGCTGTAATATTATATTATTCACTTTAATAGTTTTCTTGCCCTTATTTTCCATAGTTGGGCTAAGAATTAGCATCTCATTAACCTTGTACGTGTTACAAATACTAACATGCTAATTTTAAATACAATTTTGTACTAATATGCAACGACATTATTAGTAGAATAATAAGCAACAAAAAGTTGTAAGTAAGTTTTTTCAAATGTGCAAAAAGTAAGCAATTTACTGCGATCATGATAGTGTTTTACATAATTAAATGAAACACATACAATAATGAATGTATTTGCATAATGCATGCACGTATAAGTATTAAAGTAAATCTGAAAAGGATAATAAGCAGGCATTTACGTTCGGATAGCTAGCTGATTTGTATTCTACTCGTATTACATATTTGACGCCTAGGTTAGGTATATAATTTTATTTGCTAGAGCATAGTAATGATAATCTAGTAAGAAGTCTAGTAAGAAGACCCTACAAACTTACGTTTAAAAGTCAAACACAATCAAAGGACTAAACACATTATTGTGGTCACGCCAAGTCTGAGCAATGTAGTTGCAATATTAGATTTGTAGTCTAAACACGACGGCACGAATACCAAACAAACTAAGTGACGGTTTTTATTAACTGCGCTACTGAAGCCAGAAATGTGAAGTTGTAATTACTGCACAATGAGACTCAAGGTCTACAGTTTGTGTGAATTGTCGTCATATTATAAGCAGGCGTGCGAATACTGCTACCGCTGAACTTTTTGTTTTTAAACAGCAAGCCAAATTCTCTCACAATCGCAACATTAGTGGGTCAATATTTGTTTTTGGTTTTCCGCTTTCCAATTATTACCTACCACTGGACGATACAAATTGACTATTTATCCTGATTATTTATTTCCATATCCGACGAAAATTTTGCAAGGTACTTTAGGTTTCAATTCTTTATATACAAGACGGAATTTCCAATCATACTTAGTTTCAAAAAACATTACCCGATATTAACTTAACCAACGCAACGTAGTCAAATTTTCTCTATCGTAGAAGATTTTTTGTTTACTCTGATCAATAAATAAGAAAACTGAAAACTCCTTTATACAAAATTCTATAGATCTGCAAAATATGAAAATATTGTGATGGCAGTCTTACAAGAAATTGTAGCTATGCTACTTAGCAAAAAACGGTTTCTGTCCGTAGTGGTAGATAGAACGTTTTGTTGCCAGGCAAATATAGACTAAGTTAATTCTATTAAACTTACAAGACAGTCATTATTTTAGGTATATTATGATGAGAACCGATGATAAATTGCGTCTTGACATTTTAGGTGATGGGTTGTCAATTAACTACGATCAATACAGTCTACTTCTTCTATTATGATGTGATAAGATAAATACTGCGATAGTTGTCAAAACTAGCGGTTAGATCAATGAACTTCAATGACTTCATTGCACTTGAATGTTACGTGGCAATCTCTTCCAGACAACATTAGGTTAGGGAAACAGGTGGGAATTTAGATTTCAGAAGTAAGATAAGTAGCCATATAATATGGGTTTAATGATAATGTTATGGACCTGTCTGCTTGTTTTTATAAGTTTTATTTACAATAAAGTAGGTATTATACCATTCTATTCTAATTTAATCGTAACCTTTTATGTTATAAAATTTGTCGCTTGTTACGAATCGTAAATACTTAAAATTATAGTATTGACATTTTCATTTCAACCACACGAGGCTATTCCAGAAGTTCAAGTTCAAATCGGCGCCGGCGACAATCAAAAACACGTTAACCGATAGATATCACTGATCTACCACTACTCATACTCATACATGATGTCCATATTATAATACCTACCTACCTATGTTTCGAGTTATCTAACAAACACAATAAAATATTATTTTCTATGAATAATAAAATATAGCAGAAAATTAACTGTAACTTTTGTGACCATCTACAGTCTAGACTCAAACTAATATAAAAGTACCTCTGTCTATCTGTTTCCTCTTTCATTTCCACTAATGATGTGATATTTGTTTTGGCAAAGGCAAAGGGCTAGTTTGTATTTTACAGAGAAATACATGAGATACGCTTAACTGCGGAAAGAATATTACATTTTATTACATTAAAAGAAAAGACAAACGCATAATACCGTAGTACCATGAGCGCATTATAAGATGTTTTATTCAATAAAAAAACAGCCGAGTTTTCCTACATTCCGGGAAGTAACAGGCCGGAGCTACTATGACACGGCATCACGCAGGATATATGGGGTGTAAGGGACAGCTTTCCGCAAACTGATATGGGTTGCTCAGTCAACGAAACTGAACAACTATCACCAGGAAATTCTTTCAGGAAATGTAAAAAATGTTTTGCTTTTCCATACAAATTTTCTGATTGAGGTGGTTTGTATGGGAAAGCCATTTTTATTTTCATCTCCTGAAAGAGTGGAAGTTGTTCAGTTTCGTTGACTGATCAACCTCTATCAGTTTGCGAGAAACTGTCCCCTACACCCGGTATAAGTAAATCGTTTGTGGAAAATAATATAAATTGGTGACAAAATTACTTCATGTAACCTGCCTTCGTTCGTTGAGAACTACGATACGAAAATTACGAAACTACTTACACAAATTCCTTAACCATGGCCTTGATAATAATAATAATAAGGTCGGGCTATTTTCGTAAGTAACTACGCTCGTAAATCGCTTTATCTAGGTAAGATGTATGTAGACGTGTTTCTGTATAGGTTAAGAGCAGACATTTTCACGGACTTCTCTTACTGTAAAATATTATTCAATTCCTTGTGAATAGTAAAATGTATGACGAACATGATTATGACGCGCCGTAACGTAACCTCGACCGACCGACTAGGTGTCAAAAGGAAAGATAAATAATGATTCGCCTAATGTAACCAAAGTTCAATGTGTGGCAATGGCATTATGGGTTTTTCTATTCAACGTTGATGATAGAAAGTTTTTGTAAAAGTATCTTATAAATCGTTGAAGGAGTTAGTAAAATATGACTGCTGTCAGCTTCCTCTTTTATGACTGTCTTTTGTTGAGAATCAAATTGCACAGGCCAGTAAGCGTTAGCTAATATTATTATTTTCTATGGGCCAACAATATACAACGTGTAACAGAAAGGGTATATGCATCGAGAAATGTGTGAATCTACCCATGAAACTGAACAACTTTCCCTAAGGAACATAGGTCAAAATCCGAAAAAAAAATTGTGACCTTTCATACAAAATGCATCAGCTGATAGCGTATTTAATATGGGAAGTCAATTTTTTTTTTCGTATTTCGACCTATGTTCCTGAGGGAAAGTTGTTCAGTTTCATGGGTAGATTCACACATTTCTCGATGCATATACCCTTTCTGTAACACGTTGTATAACAATGATACAAACCATGCTGGACTGGGAGCGATAGTAGAACATAGAATGAGCCAGAAGCATCTCCCCCCGGGCATGCTGTAAAAACCAGCTAAGGGATTCGAGGATTTCAGTGTATTGTAATTTAGGCGATGATGGGCTGACAACCTGTCACTACAGCAATATGCATGTCTATCTGAATTGACCATCAAGACTTGTCAAACGTGGCGGAACGACCTTTGTTTAGGTCGTTGACGCTCTGCCTACCCCGTTAGGGATAAGTATATACTCTAAATTAGGTATTTTCCTTTGTTTAAATTTAGACTTTGTTAGTTAATAGTTAATATACCTTGGATAATTTTTTGCGCCTGCCTATTGTCATTTCCACATGCCCTAAGGTAGACTGGTAGATAATGCCTTTGGCGTTAAGTCCGCCCATGTAACATTTTTGTACATAAAGTTAAATAAATAAATAAAATACGCTACCCAATTTCTGTGCAATGATATTGGTTTTGTTTTTAGCACAGTCGCGTTCGACACCCAAGTTGCGGTAAAATCTGGAAAATTCCAGTAGCATATTTTACGTGTGTCGTAATGCAGCAACGTATGCAGTCATGTTCGATGTTTAATAATGAAGTTAATAGCCTATTTTCAGTATGCATGCGAGCGGACTAATATCCATTAGCATTTAGCACACAAACAGGCAAAGGTGGGATCGAGTCACGCGGTCGCCACTTGCCACGACCGCCGAATAAGATATGCAAATTTTACACCATAACCATAAATTGGGGCAGTTGGGTTTGTTTAAGCGAGAATTAGGTTATTACTATACTTACTTTTGAAATAAAATATAAACCGAAATAAGGATAGAGTTCGGTTTTTTTTTTTTAGTAAGACCTACGCGCACTCTACGTTTATCGAGCTATCGTGCAGATTTTTTGTCATTAAACGCGAGTAATCACAAAATACAGGGTGTAAAAAAAAGTACTGCGTTCCTTTAAACCACATGTTTTACTAATGATAACAAACAAATTTCATCCGCTGACAGGATTTGAACTCGCGCGTCTTTGGAAAACCGGCCCAACGCTTTATCCAACTATTAAGCTACTACTACACTCCGTAGAACAATGTTATGGCTTCACAGTTCAAGTACTTAATAAAGTAATAAATCTGATAAGAGAATCTGTTCTGGTCAGGCGGTCGTCATGACGTGCCCGAGAGCACAATATATTATATGTTGATAGATAAACATGTGCATATAATGCTCGTTATCGGAGAATCATATTTTTTTTCTTTTAATATCTAATCATCATTACACGCTTGCCGTTATCCAAAAATATTTCAATCTTAAATGTAACAAGTTTATTGTAACTGCACAGAAACAAACACAGAACAATTACATAGAGAATTAAGACACAAACAGGCACTCCTTATG
>JARACY010004112.1:0-28725 GCA_029255725.1 Scrobipalpa atriplicella | reverse complement strand
GATACCCTTCTCTTCTTTTAAAATTTCAGATGAACACTTTTTACACGATGCCGAGAAAAACGAGAAACAAGTCGTTTTCAAAGCAGATCCGCGACGACACGTCGGAAATAACTCAAACATCCGACGGGTTTTCCCTGCCGCCCCCTCCTGACGAGTTCGGCACCTACCGAGCGGCAAGCAGAATCAGAGACATACCTACTAAGTCCACGCCCACTTATACGACTATCAAGAAATCTCCAAAACCACAGAAACATAGTAGACATGACAGTGACGTCATTATTTCTCCTATGAACACAGTAGGGTTGCCTACTATAAGCGGAACGCAAACTGTTTACTCGTATCCCGACGATCATGTAAGTACTAACCCTTTCGACGATTCGCCGTAGATTCTCACTCATACAATACTAACCCGATTGTTTCATTTAATTTAAGGGCATGCGGACGACGACTGGATTGATTACTTTCCAAAGCTACTCTAGTCCTAAAGAGTCTGGGATATAATCATTTATATTAAGTATAAGACACCACCAAATAGTTACCCTCACAGATCTCTTGATTAGCATATTCCAATGAAAGAAGAATTTGTATATAAACACAATCTTTCAAATAATCATCATCGTTTATTTACAAAAATAGAAATTAATCACATAGTGCCTTCATTCAACACTTTTTAACTATTTTACATGCACATGATTAGGCATTATTTAAGACAATGTGTGAAATTTCATTCTAAGACAAAACATATCAATCACTGCCATTTCGTTTACATTACTTAGTAAATATTTTTTAAATTATTAGATAATTTACTAATGTTACAGAATACTTATGAACTTTTGTATTTGTGCTATGGAAATGTAAAATAAAAGTATTTCAGTCAAAACGGATTTCATTAGATCAGCGACCTGATCTTTGGCCAAAATTATTGTAATATAAAATTACGGTATCATGATATTTTGTATAATGTCAATATGAAAGGAACGAAAATAAAATTATAAGATTATACTAGAAAACTAACATTACGAAGAAGAGGAATAAACTTACAAGAACGTTGGATGCCTATAACTATGTAACAAAAAGGCGGCTTAGTCCATGCGGTCGAGGTGCGCCTGCGCAACTTGCAGACGGTCGATGAGCCGCTGCGTGTTCGGACGAGCCTGCAAAATAAAATATATTGATTACTAGTATACGCGCGATATCGTTTGCGTAAGGCTTGTTTTGTACGGGGGGTGAAGATTGGTATGGTAACACATGGGTAACACAGATAAATTATCTATACTTAGTGTTTCTCGGCCTCATGCTGGGATCCGCTTTCCGGCTTCGTCTACTCCACTTTGCTCGGTCTTCGGCATCCGATCTCTTTCACGTCCGCTTCCACTGCATCTAGCCAGTGTTTCTTTGGCCTGCCGCGTAATCCAGGGCCTTGGACAGTGCGGACAAGGCATTTCTTTCCGCAGTAGTCTGGACTTACCAATGGAGACGTTTTTCTAAAAATTGATCTTCTACGTCATGAACTCCTAGGCTACCACGATTCTCACCTGCAGCTGCGAGAGCGCGCACTCGTGCAGGTCCTTGCAGCGCGCGAGTGCGCGGCGGCGCTGCGCGGGGGGGAGGGGAGCTAGCTCTCCGCGCGCCGTCTCCAGCAGTGCGCACGCGACGCTACACACGTGCGTCTCGTTGCCGCATCCCAGCCACACGCGCTCGTTCACACTCACTAGCCTAAAACAAGATTACAAACAATGATTTCTAAAGGCTTCAAATTTTCAATCCTGGTTACGGCACCAAAGTGTAACCTATCTTCCATGTAAAATAAACGGTTCAACAAATAAAGAAAAATATGAATAAATTACAACAAAAAGATATGATCACGAGCAAATAATATGAAATTACTGTTTTTAATTTAAACCTAAACTGGAAGGTTCTACTTACTTGATGTACACATCTAAAACTTGTTCTAATGAGACTCCAATGTTAAAAACAGCTCGGAATACCATACTTTGGTCTGCTTGCATCTTACAGCTCATAATTTCTAATTGACGAACGATGAAATCTGTAATAGAAAAGAGTAAATGTTTATTTACCTTCTGAATTAAATATTATGCATGCATTGTATTCAGACCAAATCGCCTCTTATTAGACCTTACAGTAGTAAGCTAAACCGGTATTTGGCCGAGTCCGAAAAGGTGTTCAGAGAAAGAACTTACATAGCGGGAAACAGTGTCCGGTGTTGAGGTACTCGCGGCCGAGCGTCGTGAACTTGCTAAGTATTGAAGCCATGCGGTCATTAGTGGAGGGTAGTGGTCTGGAAGCCGCTTCGGCTTCAGCGAGGATGTTGGTCCAAATACTTTCGACCAGAAGGGCGTCGTTGTGTCCCGAGCACTGTACAATGGCTAACTTGCACTCCCATAGGTTGTAGCGGTCTGCATATTCCTCATACAGCTACAATAAATCGAAGATTATTATTAGTTATCAGTTTTTTAGATTACTACTGCTTTAGCTGCTGGTTAAGTGCTGGTTTACAGCGTTTTGAAAAACTTGATTTAATTCCTAATTGGTATGAGGTAGGGTTAGCTACACTTGGTACCGTCCGTGACCAGGATAAAAATTATCCTTTTATATCGGTTTGTTAAAGTTTAATCCTGGTCACGGCTCCATCCCCATTTCGATAACAAAATAAAAATACCGATATACAAGGTTTTTTTAGCAAAAGGTTTAGTATGCAAAAAAGGAATTTTCAAGTTACAATTAAATTTCAACACAATTAATCATTTTGTTCGATACTATTAGCTTAAATCCGTTAAATAGGTTTGAAAAATCACACTTGATACTTAATCGCGACAGTTAGCTTACCTGTGTGATCTCGAGCAGCTCATCGTCCAATCTCTTCAACGCTCTTGGCTGCGGCTGCAGTGGCTTAGGCAGTGCGTGCGCGGCGGCTCTCACGGCAGCTTGCACGCGCGCTACTTCAGCCGCTTCCTCCAACCGGCGCAGCAGCTCCCCCCCGCCGCCGCCGCCCGCGCCCCGCACGCACACTACGCCCGCGGACAGCCAGGACATGCGCTGGGATAGTGTTGCGCCCGTACTGAAATATAAAACAGTATATAACTGATAACATTTATTTTTAAGAAATATTTTTTTACGGTAAAAATTATTTATTAAAAATGAATGGGGTATAAATCGCTATAAAATAGATCTTCATACGAGAAAAGATAGGAAAGATATATTGATATGGTTTGGTGATTTACGAATACAATCCGTCAGACCGCGTTTAGTTATCTGTGTTGCCATATTTACTAGCAAAAACATAACTTAGTTTTATGAATCCTCCCGTGTTTATGTTTCTCACTCACCCAGGTCTAGTAGCTAGACCTTCCAACACATTAGCAGCGGCCAAGTGGTCACCACACTTCTCCAGCACCTTCCACAGCAGGTCCAGCAGGTGCAGCGAGGCGGGCGCGGGCGCCGAGCGCGACGCCGCCATTAGATACGTGCGTAGAGACGCGGGCGGCGCTGTGCCCAGGGATAGCAGCTCTGAAAAGAAAACATAAGACATACAAACCATGTCAACGATCCAATGAGCTCTTTATCAGCATTGTTTACTACTTTTGACATTCCTTAAAAAATCGCACTGGCTGTTGGCAGGTAAAAAGTGGCCATAGGCCCGTCAATCGCCCTGAATAACGAAACACCGAAACCCATAGTTGCATACTTTTTCAATAAAAACAACATGGCTTTAATTTATTACAATCTCAACCTCTATTGTAATATCACCATGAACAAATGTGATTATTATGCTCAACTTACCAGACCCTAGATTTTTGGAAACCAGCCATTCATAGACCGCCACGTGTAGCAATTCATCATTTCGAGATAGACACTCCCAAACCAGTTTTCTTCCCTGCAAAATATATTCAAATGTAACGAATATCACGGAGTTAAAACCAAACAATTTGTCACTGGCCAATATAGGCAAAGTAAATTTTTTAAAGTCTAGATCAGGCTTTTGTTATTGAGTTTCTACAGTCAGTTAGTTCATAGTCTGTAATAAAATATCTACCTGATAACTGGCATCAGTTGAGGAATTGTTCATGGCGGTGACGGTGTCGTTAGCGGACGATTCAGAGCTTCGTTCGTACAATCGCTCCAGAGCGCCACACACTTCGCGGTATATTTCCATTCTGTAAATAAAAATATAATACATAAACATAACATACTCACATTGAAATGTACAATAACTAGCCTTTATCCGTAATAGGGTTGGCAGAGCGTCAATGACCTAAACAAAGTTTGTTCCGCCACGTGTGAGAAGTTTGAGGGAAATATCTTACCTTCTATAATAAGCTATGTGTCCTTCCCTGTCTTGCGAAGGCTGATCGCTCTTGTAATAGTGTATAGCTTTATCCTGAGGGTCTATTTTGCTGGCACAAGCTACACATAGCTCCACCACGCCGTTGTAGAATCCAACCGATATTAATTTTGAGCAAACTAGAGGTAGGTTTACGTTTGGTGCTACATCCTGAAAAAAAGTAAAGATTGGTTTAAAATTCTGAATAACAAAAAGAAACAAACCTCATAATATTATCTTTTCACACAAATCAACTTACCACGCAAAGTTTCAAAGCATGTTGTAGCATTTCTTCTCGCTCCGCAAGGTTCTTTTGCTGTTTGGCGAATATTAGCAGCTCGTTTGCCTGAAATGAGAAATCTCGATTTAATGTGTTTCCTTAATTAAGGTAGGAACTATAAAAGTCGGGCGGCGGAAAAGGGAATGTTGATTGCGGATGTTTTGATTGCCGAAATATTTACTATTGATTCGAATTTGTCAGGTTTATCTTATCAGTTGCCGGTCCAATGTAATCGTAGGAGTAAATGAATGCAATGTTATGTTTGGTACGGTTTCTTACTCTAGTATTATACAAAACTGACATGATATCACCGAACTCAAGCACACCCAGATATCGATTTACACATGGTATAATAAAATGATTTACAGTCAAACCAGAACGACTTTACTTTCGCCGCCATCTTGAATCCGCCATGTTGGATTATAACAGAGCTAGTACCTTGGAGCAGGTGGCGTCCTCCTGTCGGTAGAGCGTGGGGCAGAGCTGACGCAGCTTGTGCGAGATGCCGTCCACCGACGCGTTGTCGCGCAAGTAGCCCGCCACTAGAGAACCCAGCAGCAGGCACGCTACTTCCTGACCACCTACTAGCAGCTCTCTGAAATACAATATGATTTCAGTGAGAAGTCTGACTTAATTAGTTGGAAGTGTGAAATAGCCCCCCTTAACCCATTAGTAGGATACCAACCTGAAGCTGGCTGCCTGTAGCGCCTGCTGCTGCTCGAGCGGCAGGCTGGCCGCGACCACGTGGAACTGATGCTCGCACAGCACCTTCCACAGGCTCAGCATCTCGATGGCCATGTCTGTGGACAAACTTTCCATATTAACCAGAACCGGACTAAATTGTTTTTGTATGAAAACTGATAACTTATAGTTGGTAGGTAGGTCAAGAAGCTCCGATTCGCATCTGGCAAAGATGGATCATTCCATATTTTGTCAAACTTATTGGTTTAATACTGTAACGTACTGATGAACATATTGAGCGCGTTTAGCGAGGCGTGCTCGTCGGTGTGCGGCGGCGCGTGCGTGCGCTGCATGAAGTGCGCCGCGCGCTGCAGCCGCGACACCGCCACGGAGCACTCCGCCGCCGACAGCCGCGACTCCAGCTGGGAACAACCACAACATACCGGGTGTAAAAAAAATAGATGACCAAAGTTTAGGTAGTGAACCTACTCCTGAAACTGAACAACTTTCCCTAAGGAACATAGGTCAAAAAAGAAAAATAACTAGCCCTTCCATAAAAAAGAGCCAGTAACACCCATAGGTATGGGAGGGCCATTTTTGTTTTATATTTTGACATTGTGTTCCTTAGGGAAACTTGTTCATTATAATGGGTGTCTTTCACTACAGGTTCATACACACAAGTTTGGTCACCTCATTTTTGTTTACAACTCTACACTAAATACAGAATTCGTTATAAAGGAAGTGTTTCCAATCACAACACTGAACAACTTTACCCAAGGAAAATAGGTCGAAATTTCAAGCCATAAAAAGTACTTCCGAGTGCTTACCGACTCAGTCTCGGTCACCTCTATTCTTGACCACTGAACTACTATCATACAAGCGTATATGGAACAGCAATTACGAACATAGTGACATCCGTATTTAATTTTAAAGTGTTTATATTGAGGTAATTACTTATGAAAACTTATTCTTTTTATATTAATACACAGTGCGACACGTTATTCACTTTTTAACTCATGGAGAGAGGTGCAAGCACCTCTCTTAAATGGGACGTGCTTGAATAATGTATTCTCTTCTATATGGCTCAGTTTTCTTGACTAGATAGACATAATCAAGAAAGTGGGAGAAATGCTCAAAACCTATGATTCCTTGATTAACTAACACAGAAAACATCATACGTCCACAAATTTCTTACAACAATGAGAAAATGATAAAATAAAACTTACGAATTCCTTCTTATCCGGCGTCGACGACCTCTCAACGCATCTCAAATTCCAAATAGGCGCTAATATTCTCCCCACGTAGATATAAAGACCATTGTGTTTTGCACTGTACTCCACTTGAATGGAGAAGTTGGGGTCCCTTGGCTGTTGAGTCATGTTGAACGAAGACTGGTTGAACCCTGGGCTCATCACATTCTGGTACGGACTCTGAACAGATTGGTTGGGGGAGCCAGGGTAGGACTGGTTTAACGGTTGTTGGTAGGACTGGTTTAGCTTCCCCGGCTGGGGCTGGCCTTGAGGACCTCGCATTGTCATCGGTGTGGACATCTGGCGCGGTGAGAACTTTGGAGATCCTGTAGAAAGGATACATATTATGTTTGTTGCATATTGTTTTCCACAAGTTAACAGAAAATATTTCTTTTTTTTTTTTTTCAAATACTTTGAGATTCATAATCTCGACAGTAACATTATATATATAGGGCTATATTTATATATAAGATTTTTTATGGGCTCCTTTTACGTTACTGAAACACCCCTAAGCTATGGCACGCAATTAAATTAACACCCTGTATAGATACTAACCAATAGTAGAGGCCATTGGGGCGGTCTGATGCTGCGAGTAAGTAGGCATTGAGAGTGCTGTTTGCACGCCGTACAGGTAGAAGGCGCGCGCGGCCCACTCGCTCACAGACAGGTCGCCGCTGCTCGCGTCTTCACATGCCAGGTACAAGGCGCACGCGCACGCTTGCTCTACGCTTTGAAGCTGCAAAAAAAAGATCTGTTGTATTATTGATATTCACATTAGTAAAGTTCGTCAATAATTCATTTTGACCGATTTTGTAAGCCGTTACTTTACACAGGAAAAATACTTCATTTCTTACAGTTACACCAATATATTCCTAAAATCAAATCAACTTTCTATTTTATTTTCCTTATTTCGGATGGGCAACGGTGCTAAGCCATACATAGATAATTTAAAATGCGGCGGGCGCCTAGACAGATGGCTAACTTGAAGCAATACCGACTTTTTTAGCACTCATTGACGTCTCAGGTCATGATGAGCACATTTCAAGACAGGCAAGACTATCGCGGTATTTGGACGACGTGACTGATGCCGACAGATGCCGAGAGCAGACTTTCTGGAAATCTTCTAATATTTTGAGGCCACACATTTGAATAGGTTTCTGTCAAACCTGATATAAGAATAAATTGAGAAATATTACCTGGAAGAAGTCTTTGACAGGCTGCGCGTCGGGCCCGCGGCAGTCTCTGAGCAAGGTGCGCAGTATGTCGGGCGCCGCGCCTGCCGTCAGCAGCGCCGCGCCCGCGCCCGTCACCACCGCCCAGCGAGACACGCTCCACACCGCTACATCAGGGAAACAATATCATGAGATTTCCTTGAAGTTGTAAAAATCGATAGTAAAATTCCGTAGTAATCGGCGAAAGTGTCTGATCTATCGATCAACTGAAGGTATAACCTCATCCTCGTCTTTATTACTTTGCTAAAGTTTGAGACATAAATATATTCTTTTTATAAAACATCCATGTTCGGAAGTTGCCAGTGCCTTTCAGGTTTCAGACTTCAGGATGAGTTCGTTCCATCGTCAACTATGGCATAAGAGCAAGCAAGACCATCGAAGATCATTTTTATCCTATAAAAATAGGTATTTAGCGCTGCCAAATTCAAATTCCATACCTCGTTTGGCTTGATGCGCCGATGTGGCGTTAACGGCGGCGTTCAAAGCCGGCAGCGCCGTGAGCGCCCACGCGGGGCCGTCCAGGGTAAGGACCGTGTGGGCCTCACTGAACCCCGGCCCCGGGAGCACCCGGGATAGGCACCACAGCGTCTCCGCCTCACCGCTGTTGCCAGAACACACCATCACTAGGGTACCTGCAGAATAAGATTATTGCTTCATGTACAACACCATAAAAAAGAGCACGTAGTTTACTGTATGCAGCGCGTCTTAGCGAGTCTTTCGTTTTTCAGTCCGTTATGCTTGAAGGCCAAATAGACCATGTGGTGATTGGTGTGACTGACCATTCTCGTAGCAGGCACTGTGCACTCGCTTGGGTTTGAGCACGGCCGCGTTGGAGGTGAAGCCGGGCGGCAGCCGCACGTGCAGCAGCGTCAGGTACGACGGACGTGCCGCGCCGCTCTGGTTCGCACTAAGAGGATTACAACAAATTAGTTTTTTATCGATTTGCTCTTGACTCTTATCTAGTCTAGCTAAAATACTATAGAGTCAGATTCTAAAATGCAGCGAACTACAAACATATAGAATAGGCATTTACAAATAGATGCACTGGATGGCTTAAAGCTAGTCAAACTGCACAAGATCGGGGAAGAAAATGCTATAAACAAATATCAAAAAACTAAATATTGGATACTTACTCCCCACTTCCAGTGCTGAAATACAGTCGTGCGCCGGTCTGGGTAACAGCCACCAGATTGAGATGTTCTGATTCAGAATCGTCCACCGCCGATATTGCTACTACTGACTTGAAATTGTATGCTTCTAGAGTCCTGCAAACAACCATAACTAACTATAGATAGTGATAATTATAGTTAAAGAAAATTATACAAAATGTTTATATGTGGTTTGAAAAGAATGCTATCTTACAAGCAATTTACATAAGACAAGCTTTTTTTTTCACACACAATATTTCATTTAACTATAGTAATACCTACTTGACAATTTCAACTGCTGATGAAACAATGTTCCCTTGTGTGAGCCTAACAACCTTGCTGATAGATTCGCCATTATGCCCCAAATCAAAAACTTCAATGCATCCTTTTTCACTGAGAGTGTATAAGATGTGCCTAGAATTGTCAACTTCAATCTTCACAATCGGATCTTCGTCATATAAGGCAGCATTGAGAAAGGATGGTACCAGAAATGACAGAGCATTTGTGGAATGATTTACTTTTTTACAGTGTTTTCCAAACCAACCAAGTTGAGCCTGCAAACAAAAGTAAAAATTTATATTCTTTTTAGATAAGATTAGATTTGATTTAATCCAGATTTTTAAGAAAGTAAATATACTTATTAACAAAAAATATGTTTTGATATTTTCTTCTCCATTTCTGTAATTTATTGCTGGACAAAATGGTGTAGAAATAAAATAGGGTAGGTACTATGAAATAATTTTAGTTCTTTTTTCTAGAGTTTCGTGTCAAGCTGTACTTTTCTTTTCCAAATAATAATTAAACCATACCTGGTATGTGATTTCATATAAACAGCCGTCTTTTCCGCCAAGGAAGATGCGCCCTTTAGCAGTGGACTTCACAGACATCATTGGCACTCCGTCAGTGGGTAGCACAAATACCGGCTCAGGCACCAAATGGATCTCCTCAAAGCCATTTGTATCATCACTGTTACTGCTCGAGAATGTTACACCTAATGAAGTGAAAAGTATTTAAATATGAAAATACACAAAATATTGAATTAATGCCCAATTAGCATAGTTACACAATAAATTGTAATGTAAACAGTTCTTGTTTAAAGCAAAAAGAGGGTGGTTATTCTGATGAAATCATGATTTTGTCCCAGGTCCCAGCTTCAATCAATTTCTTTTGTATGGCGCTTTCATTATGCAGGTGACACTTACAACAAATCAAAATTTCAAAATAAATAAAATAAACTTGAACCATCTAGAACTAAATACAGATTTCTATAAAATACATACCCAACACAACTATTTCCACTGTGGTTGTGAGAACAAGCAGGTATTTGACAAAATTTTGGAATACTCCTTGCCTAGGTTTCACCAGGCCTACGCTGACAATTGTCTCTCCGAGACCATCAAAGTAGGCCACATCACTGCCATGTTCAAATGCCCACACATAAATATTGCTGTCTATCGCAAGCCACACTCTGCTGATCTCTGGGAATACCCCCATTAGGCAATGGCATTGCATATCTGATGTGTTTTTAAGGAAAAATAAATTCTTTACATGTCCAAACAGGAAAAACTTAGTTTATGGAATAAAAACACTGTTGTATGAAAGAAAGGTATTACAATTTATAAATATTTATGAGTTTTCTGTAAAATTCAAAAAGGATACGAGCAAAGTGTTCCATTATTTCCGGAGGCAGCGGGACTTTGTTTACTATCTTCAACTGGGAGAGGTTGGGGTGGTTCAACAATGCAGCCAGGTTCCTGTAGTCGCCAGCGTTCAACCCACTGCATGTTGGACTCCTTTGTTGCGCTATTCCCGTTATCTGTAGCCAGATTAGACACTAGTAATTCTGTAGTAATTTTGGGTTAAGCTTAGTAACAAATGGGACATAAGCCTACAATATTATGTATTTATACTATAAATTTTATAGGCTGTACAAACCTCAAGAAACGAAGGACGCGAATTGTCTGCGGTTATGTACCGGTCCAGGGTGCATCCTGCGAACTCCAGCCGCTCGAGCTGCATCTTGGTAGGATCCACCGCACGAGTTGAGTCAACACTGTTTATCACACTAGGCATCTAAAACAACATTATCATCATCTAGAAAACACTCAATATTTATTTTTATTGCAAGTTGTTAGTTTGTTTTTAGGTTATGTTTAATTTCAATGACAAGTACGAGTCGCTCACAAACCTTATGTTAAATGTTTTAGTAAGTCACCAAATACCACCACATAATTATTACTTTAAATTTAATGTAATTTTAAGCCCTTATTTATTGGGAAAATAGTTAAAATTATTATAAAATGCAGTTCAAAGTTGATGGCGGTTGGACAAACAGACAATGCTGACAACTTAACAGAATTAATCAGCTGTCAATAAAATACTTTATTGGTTTCTACACCACCACTGCTACATACATAATGTCAAAAGAATAATTTGAAGAACTTTGGGAAATGACTACGAATACGGCCCCGGCCGCCTGTTTTTTTTTTCACATCTATTTCCGGTTTCAATAGTGATGTCACTACTTCAAACATGTTGGTATATCATAGACAATAAAAGAATCGTTACGTTACGAGTCGATAACTGGCGGGAAACATAGGCGGGAAATTCAAAACTTGCTGCATTTCTTTCTTGTAAAAATAGCGAATAGAGCAATGTTAACGAGAATATTTCATAGATATACTAGAACCTAAATTAATGTTTTATACAGGATGTAAAAAAAAAGTTTTGCGTTCCTTAAAACCACATGTTCTACTGATGATACCAAACAACTTTCCCAAAGCACAAAAATTTTAGCTCAAAAATAGAAATTTTCTTTTTCCATACAAAGATGCTCTCCGGGATCTACAATTTTGTATGGGCAACGCAAAATTTTATTTCGCGCAAATTTTTTTTTGCTTTGTGAAAGTTGTTTGTCATCAGTGGTTTAAAGGAACGCAGTACTTTTTTTTACACCCTGTATATCGTGTACATACGTACGTACATAGCTTGTGGGAGTTACAAAATATCGTTTTTCTATGCTCTAGCTACGCTTAAAATTACGAGTAGTCAGCTATTGATGGGGCATAATCATATTATTACTATCCCGACTTGAACTAAATCTTAACTAAAATTATTGCCATCCTGTTCTGATCTCTCATGATAGAAAGTGACAGGTATGGACTTATATTAGTTAAGTCACGTATTTTGCAATCACAAATTGCTACCAATGTCCTAGCCTATTATTTCATGTAAGTAGTAGTTTTTGTTTTTCAAATAAAAATGAAAATAGGTACCAGTTTCAGATAATTTATTTTATTTATAATTATTTGTATTCTAATAGTAACCATCGTTAAGTAGTAATTGTCCTTTGGGTTCGCCCAGTATTTCGCCGTCGGAGTAGATGAGTTGTCCTCTCAAGTAAGTCTTTGCAACTTTTCCTCTCAGGACTCGGTACATGTATGGACTAATCTGAAACAAAATTTCAAGCATACATTTCAGGAAACAAATAATTACACATAATTAGTTACGGTCGCTGCTCAGCGGGTAGCTAATTAATAAACATTTTAATTATTTATTTAAACTTTTACCTATTTTAAGTAAGTCAGAAATCGGCAGACTGTTGCAATGACTGTTGACTCTATTTATAGATCATTCCTAATTCAATAAAATGCCTATTCTTATCTTCACAAACGAACGGGGCCTGAAATGATTTTAATTTAAGCATCCAGACAGCTAAAACCCTATTTATAATAAAATTACATAATATTTTATTCATGTAATGTAATGAAACGGGGTGAAATATAGAGTCTTTCTAATGAGTCGTTGCACACGGAAATGGCGCCAATTTTAAAAATCTTTAAATGTAAACACAGAAAAACTACAATAAAACTATTTTGATACTTTTATTTTATTTGTATGGAAATATCAAAATAGTTTTTTTGTATAAAAGTATCAAAATAGTTTTATTGTAGTTTTTCTGTGTTTAAATGTGAAAGATTTTTAAAATTAGCACCATTTCCGGGTGCAACGACTCATTAGACAGACTCTAACGCAGAATTGGTACCTTATTCTTGTAGAGAATGATATCAGGCGTGACGACAAAGCTGGCGTTAGGGTCGAAGAATATGAGGTCAGCGTCGAGGCCGGCCCGCAGCGCCCCCTTGCGGTTGTGCAGTCCGGCCAGCCGCGCCGGGCCTGCTGACAAGTAGTGGCTGACCGTGCTCAGGCTGTACCCACGTGCACTAGCCTGCGTCCAGAACAGAGACAGACCTGGGAAATAACATTTGATTGCTATTAAGTGGAGCATTCCACGAAAACACCGAACATATTTTAAAGATAGAATGCATTCAAGATAACTTCAATACTTTATTAGTAAAATCTATCTCTTATATGAAAAAGTATAACAAGCATACATACCTAGCGATAAATACTAGACCGTACAACACACAGGGGTTCGCCCCAACAACTGTGTCTTATGGAACATTTATGAAGAATGCTCCAAATGATTAGAGAAATCAAGACAAAAACTTAGCATTAACTAACAAAGGCTTTTTGTTATTTACGTTTAGAAAGCATACCAAACTGAACGGATGAAATTCCGCCCCATGCCTCCATAAAGTTAGGACCTTTTACGTCTTCAGTGCTCGGGGAATGATCGGAAGCAATCAAGTCCAATCGCTCATCCCTTATGTACTCCCAAAGTTTCAACTGAAATAAAGGGAGTAGTTGAAACACATACCGAAGAAAAGTCAAAAAAAAAAAAACAGACATATTATTGGAGATGAGCGTCTCTACAGGAGGTAGTGGTGGCAGGTCTCGGCGGTGACCCCAGCGCGCCACCCGCCGTGGCCGGCCTTGGCGTGCGATGAGCAGCCTCCAGGATCGACACAAGTATTCACCTTGTTAGTGATGCTCCTCACTGGCGGCGAACACTTGTACTCGGTGCGTTCGGGCGGGATCTCCTCAGCACTGAGCGTGAGGTATTGGTGGCAGGTCTCGGCGGTGACTCCGGCGCGCCACCCGTCGTGGCCGGACTGCGCGCGCGCCTCACGAGCTGCTTCCAGAATTGGCACTACCCCTTCAGCTGACACGTGCACCACGTGGACATGCACACTGTTGTAAATATGGGTAAAAAATGGGTATTCTCGAAAGATGCTAGCTATAACAGTTGCTATCGTCTGATCGACAACTCATTCGATAGAAAATTGTTGTTGCTGTTGGTAATTGATAGTAGGTATTACCTAAAACACGTCGTTTTTCTTCTTTATATGGTTTAATTAGTACACGCGAAACAAATAAAAAGCTTTTTATTGCAGTAAATCGAAAGTAGAGTTTCTTACTCATTGTCTGCAAGGAACTTCGTAATCAAGGAAACTGCTGCTAACTCCATTTCTGCAGGTCGCGAAGCGAGGTAGGTGTCGTAAAGATGTGGATCTATAATACAGTCAAAATAAATATGATTTACTCTTGATTTACTATTAGTCTTCTTCTATAGTCGTGTGGGTTTCGAGTCGATTAACCCGATGAACTTGTGTGATAATAGTTATTCTTACCAGGGCATTCATCTCCCTCACAAGAGGCGGTAGTGTTACCAACTTGTAATTCAGCGTGGAACTGAAATGTACAAAAGACATAATGCAATAAATTTTCATTAGAATGGGACAGCCATCCATTGCGATCTACACGTGATGCACGAAGGCAAGTTTGCTTTATATTCTATTCTTTTCATAATAGAGATAACTTCAACTATTCATGTTGATTCAATTCTAACTTACTATATCTCGTTGTATATTTTAGACAGTTATTAGATAAAATTGGATAAATAGTTAAGAGATTGTTTTCAGTTTTAGAAAAAATACGGAATTGTGAAATTACTTACAGCTAGAACTGTTCCCGTGCCGTTTAAAGTCTTGAATACTTTAGGCAACTCGTCAGCTGTGATGTAGGGAAACTCAGACACCCCACTCTCGATCAAAAAACACTTGAAGCCGACCACTCCGGCTTTAATCATATTCTGTAGCTCGTGCTAAAAAAAAAAGATAGAAAAACAAGTCAATTAAATTAGCGATATTTTACAACTAAAATATTATAAAATATTTAAAAAAAAAAAATATTGCTACCTCATTTCCGGGAACGACTCCACCCCAAAATCCAATGTCAGTATAAACTTCCTCCTTAGCTACCAACGCTTTTACTTTCAAATTTTCTAGTGTCGTTGTCGGCGGTATAGAATTTCTGAAAATAACGATCTTGTTACCAAAACTTTACACAATACAAACCGAAAAACGTTGTCTTATACGTATTTTAATTTGCAAATACCTATATACTCATTACGGATTATTTAGTTTCTGGTCATAAATTGCCCATTCTTGGGTAGGTAGGGTCAGTTATGACTTACAAGCACGGCAAATTACCACCATACAGGTCTACCGAGACACTGAGATCTTGATCGATGTTATGCTAAAACTAAAAACCGAGAAGAGAACTTACAAAGGCATATCAAGAAGGGTGGTAAACCCTCCAGCTGCCGCAGCACGAGTCCCCGTGGCGAAACCCTCCCAGCTGGTGCGACCCGGCTCGTTCAGGTGAACATGGGAATCCATCATACCCGCCATCAGGGCCAGGTCACCGCCATCTATTACCTAAAAATTTCTGGTCCTACGTTAAAGCTTTGTTTAAAATTTTCTACGCTACAGATATTAAATAGTATAAATAAAAGTCTAATATACATATTTTTGTAAAAATATAATATACAACAATCACAACACCAGTGGCGGCGTAGCTAGGTGCCCAAGGGCCCTAGGGCTGGGGCAAAAAAAAAAACTAGGGCACCTAATAAAATGTTTAGAATAATACGGGTTTTGAAAATGCAAATTTCTTGATCAAAAATAACCGTAAGTAGAGCGAACAAAGCAAGCACGCTATATTGTATGAAAATATATAGTGGTATTAGGTTGCACCGCCTTGCCCCTTTATAGCTAAGCTACGCCACTGACAACAGCTTGTACTAAATACTAAAAACTATTGGTATAGGATTGGTATGGATGGCAATAATTTAACATATTTCAATTATTTAAAAAAGAAAATAGGCCATCAATTTCAGAAGCTACAAAATAGGAGAATAGTTACAATTATTACCAATTAAAATTTAAAGATATTTCACACGTGTTGTCATGGACTTATGATGCGTGTTGTACAGTACCTCTACATTTCCGACGTCAAATCTTAACGCATTTATGGATTGCCGCGTGAAGACTCCTTCAATTTTCCCATTCTCGTTAACCAGCACCCCACCATCCAACTCTTCCGTCTCCGTGACCACATGACGACTCAGAAACAACTTCTTCCCTTCCGTTTGGGATGACAAACTTATAACACGACATGATATTACCGCTACCAAAAGTAAAACTAAAAATTAAAAGAAATATTGTTAAAGCTCCACATAACCTAACTATCCTACGTAATATTAATTTTTCAAAATATTTTCTTACAAATTGGGATCCAAAGCAACATTATTTTTATATACCGAGATGGGAACCACATTGTGCTCAAACGGCGGTTGCAATAATAATGAAAAGAAGCACCAACGCTATTATTCAACTATTATCAGTCCAGTACGCTTTGTTTACCAGCATTTGTCGCGAAACTGCTCTTGAGCAGGCATAATTAAAACTAGATTGTGAAAAACAATAAGGATACTTTGAGATTAAGTACGAGAATATACGATGATGTAAGATGATAAATTTGGAAGTGCATCCATTATATTTTTTAACATAACTACATAAGGTGTAAAATAGAGCCTCAACCGCCTAGGTGTGCTGTGTGTTAATGTTATCGTAACTTTAGTGGTTTAGTGTAATTATTCTGTTGTATGTTTGTTAAATTAAAGCGTTATCCTATGTTATTTACTCTTTAGTGTTATTTTTGGAACGTTTTGCGATAGTATTATCTTATCAGAGATTATTAATATTACCTACTTAATGGGTTTATCCCATCATCATCACCATATATTGTGGACCATATTTGGTCTGTAATCGTTCAGAATATTATACAAACCTATATGGTCGCTCTCATTACTCCAGTCCGGAGAGGGTTAAATTATGGGTTAAATTAATGTTTAATATCCTATTATAGCTTGTAAAAATGTGAGAATTATAAAATATCGTTCTTCTATGCTCTGGAAATGTTTGAGAGTATTCTGCTATATGATGGGTCATTATCATCATAACATATTCTCCTTATCAACTGATCAAAGTATGCAGCGATGTATCTAGCTACCCTATGCCAATAATGTTTCATGATTAGTTCGACAGCTGTAGCGCTCTTGGTTAATTACATTGAGTGTGGTAGGAATTTAGATTTCTTTTTCTTTAACATGTAACCAAACTATTAGTAAAAAATATGCAAATAGGTAGAAGCAGTTTCAGTTTATTTTATTCATAATTATTTATTTTATTAATAATTGGGTACTTGACTGGGTAGCTTAAAAAATTCAAAACGTTTATACTTAAAACTAATGGCTAAAAATATTGTGGATTTCATTCATCATTAAAAAAAAATGCACATTTCGATTTTAACTATCGAATTAAAAGTATATAAGTTATTGATTTGATTAGTCAATATTTACTAAAATGTGACGTCATAATTTACTATTTTCATACAAAAAAGCGTTTTTGACATTTCATAAAAAGTTGCTGATTTGACTAGTTGGAAAGTAGCCAATTATTTGTATTCTAATAGTAACCATCGTTAAGTAGTAATTGTCCTTTGGGTTCGCCCAGTATTTCGCCGTCGGAGTAGATGAGTTGTCCTCTCAAGTAAGTCTTTGCAACTTTTCCTCTCAGGACTCGGTACATGTATGGACTAATCTGAAACAAAAAACAAAAATTTTAAAACGAACAAACACGTGTCTATTATTTTTTAATCATTAGCCTAAACACAAAATTGGAAGATCCTTACTTCAAAATTGACAGAGTTCCATACAAACTTTCATCCCCTGCTTAACCCCTTAGGGGTGAAAAATCCAAAAATCTTTTCTTACTGGAAGGTTACATTATAAAAGGAACCTGCTGATCAAATTTCATGATTCTAGCTTTTGTTGTTAAGGCTCTGCGTTGATGATTTTGCTCATTCTGACGCTGGCTGTATCTCGGCAAACAATAGACATAGAGAGCTCTAGTTTGATTTAGTTTGTATCAAATTGAGTAATTTTATATAAATAGAAAAAAATATATCCTTAAAATGCTTTGCTTTTTATATCACGCACGGGAGTAAGTAACACATGGTTTTCAGGGTTGCAAAATTCGGTCTTAACTACTCTTAGGGGTCATAACAGCATACAGAAAAATCGTATTTACATGCGCGTTTCCGATGAACATATTGACTGGCCTAATATCTCTTACCGGAATAATCTAGTAAAAGGCATTTAGGCTAAAGTAGTAAAAAAAATATTGGAGAATTGGTAGGTACCTTATTCTTGTAGAGAATAATATCAGGCGTGACGACAAAGCTGGCGTTAGGGTCGAAGAATATGAGGTCAGCGTCGAGGCCGGCCCGCAGCGCCCCCTTGCGGTTGTGCAGTCCGGCCAGCCGCGCCGGGCCTGCTGACAAGTAGTGGCTGACCGTGCTCAGGCTGTACCCACGTGCACTAGCCTGCGTCCAGAACAGAGACAGACCTGGGAAATAACATTTGATTGTTATCAAGTAGAGCATTCCACGAAAACACCGAACATAAAGACACAATACAATCGTTCCTTATAATGCTCCAAATTACTAGATAAATCAAGACAAAACGGGTTACCAAACTGAACGGACGAAATTCCGCCCCATGCCTCCATAAAGTTAGGACCTTTCACGTCTTCAGTGCTTGGGGAATGATCGGAAGCAATCAAGTCCAATCGCTTATCCCTTATGTAGTCCCAAAGTTTCAACTGAAATAAAATAAGAAGTACTTAGTTGTATTTGAATCACATAACGAAGTCATGAAGTAACTTAATAAAATATATACGATAGTATATTTATAGATAGAGGGAGCGCCACCCCATCAAAATAATCACTAAGGGAAAGTTTATCCAAATGAATCATATTCCGTAGACGGGAACAGTATCGTAGATCGTAGCATAATTGTAGCCTCTGCTACGCTGCTACGAGCTACGACACGTAGTATAATCTATTTCGGACAAGGACGCAAGGGGTTGCAAGGGGACGCAAGAGGGACGCAAGGGGGACGCAAAGAGGCGCAAGGGGACGCAAAGGGGACGCAAGGAGATGCAATGGAGACGCAAGGGGACGCAAAGAAACGCGAGGGGACGCAAGAAGACACAAGGGGGACGCAAGGCGCCGCAAGTGGGACGCAAGGGGGATGCAAGGGGACGCAAGGGTACGCAAAGAGACGCAAAGGAACGCAAAGAGACGCAAGGGGACACAATAGGGACGCAAGGGGACACAATGAGGACTTTTCTCAAACTGAATAACTTTTCTCCAGGAACCAGTATTTGCCTAAAAAATATGAAATTAACATTCCCGCACAACTAAATTGTAAGGGAATGTTCATTACACACGGTTAGCCCGTAAAGTGGAAGTGTATGGAAAAGTATATCAATAACAAACTGTTCTTGATTAGGTATTACCGACTTTACCACATGATGAGAGTAGATAAAATTGGTTGTATTACCAACGATTTTCACTTGCACGAGATTTTTTATTTATTTTCAAGTGTTCACCTTGTTAGTGATGCTCCTCACTGGCGGCGAGCACTTGAACTCGGTATGTCCCGGCGAAATCTCCTCGGAACTGAGCGTCAGGTAGTGGTGGCAGGTCTCGGCAGTGACTCCGGCGCGCCACCCGCCGTGACCGGCCTGCGCGCGCGCCTCTCGGGCGGACTCCAGAATCGGCACAACACCCTCCGCTGACACGTGCACCACGTGGACATGCACGCTGTTGCAAATGGGGTAAATGGGTATCGGAAGAAACTAGCTATAATAAATAGTTGCTTTTGTCGACGTCCAGTTGGTAATTGATTAAATAGTAGTACTTATTAGGACACATCGACTAACTGACTTGAAAGGAACAACTTTCAATATAAATACTTTTTCTTTCATACATACATACTATCACGCCTGTATCCCTAATGGGGTAGGCATAGGCAGAGCGTCAACGACCCAAACAAATGTCGTTCCGCCACGTCTGACAAGTTTTGAGGGTTGTTTAAGATAGATTTGTATATTGCTGTAGTGACGCAGGTTGTCAGCCCATCGCCTAAATTACAATATACTAAAACTCTCGAATCCCTTAGCTGGTTTTTACAGCATGCCTGGGAGGAGATGCAGCTGGCACATTCTAAATTTTTCTATCGCTACCAGTCCAGCATGGAAGCAACTTTTTCTTTCAGTGAAACGAAAATTAAGTTTCTTACTCATTGTCTGCAAGGAACTTCGTAATCAAGGAAACTGCTGCTAACTCCATTTCTGCAGGTCTGGACGCGAGATAGGTGTCGTAGAGATGTGGATCTACAATACAGTTAAAATAAATGTGTACCTATTACCTACTATAGTCTTTCTTTTGTCGTGTGGGCTTAGATTTGATCGACCCGATGAACCCTGGTGTCAGAGTTTTAAACCGCATAATAGCACAGCTAATTAGGCCTAATGGCGGATATTAAAATTGCTATATTTATGTCATCATCATCAGCCACAACAGTCTACTGCTGGACATGGGTCTCCCCGAAATTGGGGGGTATATGCCATACTCACCACACTTGGCAGGCGGGTTGGTGAGGGCAGTCGCCTTTTACGACACCCGCAGGAAGTTATGGGGTGATGCTATTCTAACACGGCACCACACGGGCTATATTTATGTAAATAGCTATATTTTTCTTACCAGGGCATTCATCTCCCTCACAAGAGGCGGTAGTGTTACTAACTTGTAATTCAGCGTGGAACTGAAATAAAGACATAATCAATCAATTTTCATTAGAATGGGACATCCATCCATTGCGATCTACACGAGCTGCATGACGGCATACTTGCCATATATTCGAATCTTTATACAACTTCAACTATTCATGTGGCATCATCAACATGAATCGTTGTATTAGACAAACATATATCAACAGGGGAGTCAAGAGAATGGGCCCGATTCGTAACCATCCCAAATTAACTAAATCTCAACTAAAATTATTGCCATCCCGTTCTGTTCTCTCATGATAGAAAGTAACAGGTATGGACTTATATTAGTTAAGTCGCGTATTTTGCAACCACGAATTGCTACCTTTGTTTTATACCAAGTAATTTTTATTCTTTATCTTAAATAACCCTCAAAACTCGAAAAACGGAATGACCTTTGCTTAGGTCGCTCTGCCTACCCCATTAGGGATAACAGCGAGATTTTGTATGTACCTATGTAATTTATATTCAGGAAATAACTACAGGTATTCCCCTAAAACGCGTACGATACCTACAATATGTGAAGTTACTTACAGCTAAGACTGTTCCCGTGCCGTTTAAAACCTTGAATACTTTAGGCAACTCGTCAGCTGTAATGTAGGGAAACTCAGACACCCCACTCTCGATCAAAAAACACTTGAAGCCGACCACTCCGGCTTTAATCATATTCTGTAGCTCGTGCTAAAATAAAAATAAAAGAAAACAAGTCAATTAAATTAACGGTATTTTACAACAACAAAAAATATTATTGGTACCTCATTTCCGGGAACGACTCCACCCCAAAATCCAATGTCAGTATAAACTTCCTCCTTAGCTACCAACGCTTTTACTTTCAAATTTTCTAGTGTCGTTGTCGGCGGTATAGAATTTCTGAAAATACGATAATGCTATTTCGAAATACGATCTTGTTACCAAAACTTTACACAATAGGTAAACACGTCCAAGTAGGTGAACAAGTCCGAACAACGCTGTCATGTATTATTTTTAATTTGCAAAAACTCGTCACGGAAGCCATTAAGCAATTTTTTTTTAGTTTCTTGTCACAAATTGCCCATTCTCCGGTAGGTAGAGTCACTTAGCTATAATCTCAGATTTATCGACGTTACGCTAATTCTGGAACACCGAGAAGAGGACTTACAAAGGCATATCAAGAAGGGTGGTGAATCCTCCAGCTGCCGCAGCACGAGTCCCCGTGGCGAAACCCTCCCAGCTGGTGCGACCCGGCTCGTTCAGGTGAACATGGGAATCCACCATACCCGCCATCAGGGCTAGGTCACCGCCATCTATAACCTAAAAATTGCTGGACCTATGTTAAAACTTGGTTTAAAAAAATGACGCTACAGATTTTGCTACAGATTAGACAGCAAGTCTACGATAGGTACAGGAATTGTATGGAAATATTATAATTTTTTTTACTTGGAATGGGTTAGCGCTTGACTCCAGACACAAAGGTCAGTGATGACCGTGACAGAGTCGACGATGGAGCGAGCTAACTCAGAAGACGCCTGTTAAGGCACTGGTAGTCTCACGCACCGACGGAACACAGCGAGCCTGTTTGGCGCCGGACTCCGGTGAGAGGGTGGTCGCGAGCCAGGCGGCCCCTTGCGGAGCCTACCACCGCTTTGTTGGGATCATTCAGCCGGACTTATTCACAGGCAAGCCTGTTTTGATATTACAATCTTTATAAAAAAAAAACAATAGGCCATCGTTTAAGAAGATAATTAAGAGAATAATTTAAATTAAATTAGTACCAATTAAAATTCATAGTTTCCCTTGTGTTATACAGTACCTCTACATTTCCTACGCCTCTTTATTATCGATATTTTTTTCTATAGCGTCCGAGTACACATAGTGCACGTATCGTCAGCAGAAGTGGTGCCTCTACTGGAGAAGGCTCGCAAGGCTCGTGTGGCTGGCGGCAGCAGCGCCTGGCGAGGAGGCGTCACTACGGAGACCTGTCACCATTACCTCAGCCTCAGCGCAGACCAGATACCGAAGGGACACAGCGAATATAAATGCGCTCCGCCTATCAGGGACAAGGATAATAAGGTATTATCTCTTCTATTATATCTCTTCAAATAGTAACATTTTAATCTAAAGCCGTACGGGAAACAAATTCTTCTCATATTTAACTAGGTTCATGACATCCTATTTTACGTTTACAGGAAATGCTTTGGAAATATTTGTTGGAAGATAAAATCGACTTGGTGGTGTCGGACCACTCGCCGTGCACGCCCGATCTGAAGTGCAGCAACAATCTAGAAGCGTGGGGAGGAATCTCATCCGTGCAATTTGGTAAGTTTTCTTTTCATAGTTAATCTTATTTAAACATAAGCTTAGATAAAATAAATATGAATACTTTCGATAACTGATATTTTAATTTTTTTTTTATAGGACTGTCACTTTTCTGGACGGAAGCAAGTTTCCGGGGCCTCGATCTCAAGGATGTGACAAAATACCTGAGTTTGGGCCCGGCTCGGCTCTGTGGGCTTCAAGACAGGAAGGGGGCCATAAGACCTGGACTTGACGCCGATCTGGTGTTCTTCGACCCCGATGCTTCCTTCAACGTAACCATTGACGTCATCAAGTACAAAAATAAGGTACGTATGGATGCTTTAACCTAGAATAAGCATAACATACAGTTTGAAATTGTCTGCACTGTATCAAATAACTTGGACGATGACTTATAGATTGACATATTTGACATAAATGACAATTTACTTAACCCGATGTATGTAGGATCCTAACTAGGAACAGGACTCTTTGGAATAGGAGCGGTAAAGTGTCTTTAATCGTTGGGCACTATATAGCAATATGAATGAAAAAATGAAATAAATGAAATATTTAAAATGCCTGGAAGGATTTTTTATTAGGTACTAACCTTTTTCAGCTGTCCCCATACCTGAATAAGACGTTGAAAGGCGTGGTGAAGAAGACCTACCTCCGCGGTCAACTAGTATGCGCAGGCGGCGAGCTTGTCGGCGAACCAAAGGGAAAATTATTGTTAAAAGATTTATAATTATGTTGTAAATAAATAATAAACCATTGTTTTTGTTATCAGCTGTGTTTTATTTCTTCAAAAGTTATATTATTAAATTAAAGAAGGAGGTTGATCTTAATGGGTTGATCCAAAATCGCTGAAAATCGGTTGGGAAAGCTCGTAAGAAAGACTAACCTACCTAATGAACAGATTTATCAATAAAATCTATAACGCCTTTTTATGGGAAAAATCCATTAAGTAGAGAATAATAATATTAATAATCTCTGCTAATAATATTGCAAAACGTTTAAAAAAAAATACCTTAAAAGTTATCAAGAGTAACGATAATGAGTAACATTGTTTTTGGTAGTCGGTTGACGCTCTACTACACCTTATGTAGTTATGTTAAAAAATATAATCAACCTACTTCGTTTATCATCTTCCATCGTATCTTCTCGTATTTAATCTCAAAGTATCGTTATCGTTTGTCAATCACTTGTTTCTATGCCTACTCAAGAGCAGTTCCGCGGCAAATGCTAGTAAACCAAACCAGTATCTAGTAGCGCACTGGAATACAATTTGAATTGGTGCTTCATTTCATTATTATAGCAACCGCCGTTTGAGCACAATGTGGTTCCCATCTTTGTTTATAAAAATAATTTTGCTGTGGATCACAATTTGTAAGTAAATTTTTTGAAGAATTCATTTTACGTAGGAGAGTTGCCCTGTGGAGCTTTACCTATATTTATTTATATTATTATTTTTCGTAGCGGTAATATCATGTCGTGAAATAAGTTTGTCATCCCAAACGGAAGGGAAGAAGTTGTTTCTGAGTCGTCATGTGGTCACGGAGACGGAAGAGTTGGATGGCGGGGTGCTGGTTAACGAGAATGGGATAATAGAAGGAGTCTTCACACGGCAATCCATAAATGCATTAAGATTTGACGTAGGAAATGTAGAGGTACTGTATAACACAAGGGAAACTATGAATTTTAATTGGTACTAATTTAATTTAAATTATTCTCTTAATTATCTTCTTAAACGATGGCCTATTGTTTTTTTTTTATAAAGATTGTAATATCAAAACAGGCTTGCCTGTGAATAAGTCCGGCTGAATGATCCCAACAAAGCGGTGGTAGGCTCCGCAAGGGGCCGCCTGGCTCGCGACCACCCTCTCACCGGAGTCCGGCGCCAAACAGGCTCGCTGTGTTCCGTCGGTGCGTGAGACTACCAGTGCCTTAACAGGCGTCTTCTGAGTTAGCTCGCTCCATCGTCGACTCTGTCACGGTCATCACTGACCTTTGTGTCTGGAGTCAAGCGCTAACCCATTCCAAGTAAAAAAAATTATAATATTTCCATACAATTCCTGTACCTATCGTAGACTTGCTGTCTAATCTGTAGCAAAATCTGTAGCGTCATTTTTTTAAACCAAGTTTTAACATAGGTCCAGCAATTTTTAGGTTATAGATGGCGGTGACCTAGCCCTGATGGCGGGTATGGTGGATTCCCATGTTCACCTGAACGAGCCGGGTCGCACCAGCTGGGAGGGTTTCGCCACGGGGACTCGTGCTGCGGCAGCTGGAGGATTCACCACCCTTCTTGATATGCCTTTGTAAGTCCTCTTCTCGGTGTTCCAGAATTAGCGTAACGTCGATAAATCTGAGATTATAGCTAAGTGACTCTACCTACCGGAGAATGGGCAATTTGTGACAAGAAACTAAAAAAAAATTGCTTAATGGCTTCCGTGACGAGTTTTTGCAAATTAAAAATAATACATGACAGCGTTGTTCGGACTTGTTCACCTACTTGGACGTGTTTACCTATTGTGTAAAGTTTTGGTAACAAGATCGTATTTCGAAATAGCATTATCGTATTTTCAGAAATTCTATACCGCCGACAACGACACTAGAAAATTTGAAAGTAAAAGCGTTGGTAGCTAAGGAGGAAGTTTATACTGACATTGGATTTTGGGGTGGAGTCGTTCCCGGAAATGAGGTACCAATAATATTTTTTGTTGTTGTAAAATACCGTTAATTTAATTGACTTGTTTTCTTTTATTTTTATTTTAGCACGAGCTACAGAATATGATTAAAGCCGGAGTGGTCGGCTTCAAGTGTTTTTTGATCGAGAGTGGGGTGTCTGAGTTTCCCTACATTACAGCTGACGAGTTGCCTAAAGTATTCAAGGTTTTAAACGGCACGGGAACAGTCTTAGCTGTAAGTAACTTCACATATTGTAGGTATCGTACGCGTTTTAGGGGAATACCTGTAGTTATTTCCTGAATATAAATTACATAGGTACATACAAAATCTCGCTGTTATCCCTAATGGGGTAGGCAGAGCGACCTAAGCAAAGGTCATTCCGTTTTTCGAGTTTTGAGGGTTATTTAAGATAAAGAATAAAAATTACTTGGTATAAAACAAAGGTAGCAATTCGTGGTTGCAAAATACGCGACTTAACTAATATAAGTCCATACCTGTTACTTTCTATCATGAGAGAACAGAACGGGATGGCAATAATTTTAGTTGAGATTTAGTTAATTTGGGATGGTTACGAATCGGGCCCATTCTCTTGACTCCCCTGTTGATATATGTTTGTCTAATACAACGATTCATGTTGATGATGCCACATGAATAGTTGAAGTTGTATAAAGATTCGAATATATGGCAAGTATGCCGTCATGCAGCTCGTGTAGATCGCAATGGATGGATGTCCCATTCTAATGAAAATTGATTGATTATGTCTTTATTTCAGTTCCACGCTGAATTACAAGTTAGTAACACTACCGCCTCTTGTGAGGGAGATGAATGCCCTGGTAAGAAAAATATAGCTATTTACATAAATATAGCCCGTGTGGTGCCGTGTTAGAATAGCATCACCCCATAACTTCCTGCGGGTGTCGTAAAAGGCGACTGCCCTCACCAACCCGCCTGCCAAGTGTGGTGAGTATGGCATATACCCCCCAATTTCGGGGAGACCCATGTCCAGCAGTAGACTGTTGTGGCTGATGATGATGACATAAATATAGCAATTTTAATATCCGCCATTAGGCCTAATTAGCTGTGCTATTATGCGGTTTAAAACTCTGACACCAGGGTTCATCGGGTCGATCAAATCTAAGCCCACACGACAAAAGAAAGACTATAGTAGGTAATAGGTACACATTTATTTTAACTGTATTGTAGATCCACATCTCTACGACACCTATCTCGCGTCCAGACCTGCAGAAATGGAGTTAGCAGCAGTTTCCTTGATTACGAAGTTCCTTGCAGACAATGAGTAAGAAACTTAATTTTCGTTTCACTGAAAGAAAAAGTTGCTTCCATGCTGGACTGGTAGCGATAGAAAAATTTAGAATGTGCCAGCTGCATCTCCTCCCAGGCATGCTGTAAAAACCAGCTAAGGGATTCGAGAGTTTTAGTATATTGTAATTTAGGCGATGGGCTGACAACCTGCGTCACTACAGCAATATACAAATCTATCTTAAACAACCCTCAAAACTTGTCAGACGTGGCGGAACGACATTTGTTTGGGTCGTTGACGCTCTGCCTATGCCTACCCCATTAGGGATACAGGCGTGATAGTATGTATGTATGAAAGAAAAAGTATTTATATTGAAAGTTGTTCCTTTCAAGTCAGTTAGTCGATGTGTCCTAATAAGTACTACTATTTAATCAATTACCAACTGGACGTCGACAAAAGCAACTATTTATTATAGCTAGTTTCTTCCGATACCCATTTACCCCATTTGCAACAGCGTGCATGTCCACGTGGTGCACGTGTCAGCGGAGGGTGTTGTGCCGATTCTGGAGTCCGCCCGAGAGGCGCGCGCGCAGGCCGGTCACGGCGGGTGGCGCGCCGGAGTCACTGCCGAGACCTGCCACCACTACCTGACGCTCAGTTCCGAGGAGATTTCGCCGGGACATACCGAGTTCAAGTGCTCGCCGCCAGTGAGGAGCATCACTAACAAGGTGAACACTTGAAAATAAATAAAAAATCTCGTGCAAGTGAAAATCGTTGGTAATACAACCAATTTTATCTACTCTCATCATGTGGTAAAGTCGGTAATACCTAATCAAGAACAGTTTGTTATTGATATACTTTTCCATACACTTCCACTTTACGGGCTAACCGTGTGTAATGAACATTCCCTTACAATTTAGTTGTGCGGGAATGTTAATTTCATATTTTTTAGGCAAATACTGGTTCCTGGAGAAAAGTTATTCAGTTTGAGAAAAGTCCTCATTGTGTCCCCTTGCGTCCCTATTGTGTCCCCTTGCGTCTCTTTGCGTTCCTTTGCGTCTCTTTGCGTACCCTTGCGTCCCCTTGCATCCCCCTTGCGTCCCACTTGCGGCGCCTTGCGTCCCCCTTGTGTCTTCTTGCGTCCCCTCGCGTTTCTTTGCGTCCCCTTGCGTCTCCATTGCATCTCCTTGCGTCCCCTTTGCGTCCCCTTGCGCCTCTTTGCGTCCCCCTTGCGTCCCTCTTGCGTCCCCTTGCAACCCCTTGCGTCCTTGTCCGAAATAGATTATACTACGTGTCGTAGCTCGTAGCAGCGTAGCAGAGGCTACAATTATGCTACGATCTACGATACTGTTCCCGTCTACGGAATATGATTCATTTGGATAAACTTTCCCTTAGTGATTATTTTGATGGGGTGGCGCTCCCTCTATCTATAAATATACTATCGTATATATTTTATTAAGTTACTTCATGACTTCGTTATGTGATTCAAATACAACTAAGTACTTCTTATTTTATTTCAGTTGAAACTTTGGGACTACATAAGGGATAAGCGATTGGACTTGATTGCTTCCGATCATTCCCCAAGCACTGAAGACGTGAAAGGTCCTAACTTTATGGAGGCATGGGGCGGAATTTCGTCCGTTCA